>CM033752.1:48100891-48276365 GCA_019671005.1 Hibiscus mutabilis | reverse complement strand
GATGATTCTACGATAAACGGTCATATATCGCTATGTACCACTAATCATGTATACCGTTATGTACCATTCATTATTTTACTTACTTTTGAAATTATGGGGACCAAAAGCGTTATTATCTCTTTTTTTAATAAAGTCTAAAAAAATTATATTACTTTTTCAGATATTTTTCTTTATAGGTAAAGTACACAAATAGTAACTAAACTTTGGTAAATTATTCAATTTGATAATCAAACTTTCAATTGCTTCAATGTTAACATTAAACTTTGGTAATCAGATAATTTAACCCTAAACCTAAGCTTTAAATACTAAACTTTAAGCTCTAAACTCAACGACCCAAAACGACAACTCTAACAAGATTCCACGTCCAACCCACACAACTCAAAGAGATCAACCAACAAAAAGACTCTGAATCGCCTTCTCAACTAGATAACATGGTTACTATCAATAACGATCAAGCAACATCATCCCCAACAAGTTCTTCCAAACAAGAAACAGGACGTCACCCTGCTATCAAACTAAAAAAGATAATGTAACAACCCGAATTTCTCGAGTCAACAATGGGCGTTGACTCGGGTCTTGGACCGACGTATCGGGCCAAGATGTTGGGCCATAATGGGCCTCCATGCATTGTGGGCTTGCTTGGTGGTTTTGGGCTTAGCTTATGTTGGGCTTAAGGAATGACATTATGGTAAAATCATAAATAGGGGACAAGAGGGCTGGTGCCTCTTTAATTTTCTGCATGGTGTAAGAGGGGTGAGATCATCTTCATCTCATCTCAATTCTCTCTCCCCAAAACACCCACCCAGACACAAAGAAAAGATGGAAACTTGTTGTAGTAGAATGTGAATCTCGGATTGGTCATTAAGGAAGAACTTATCAGCATCAAATGATCTCCATTTCGAGCTAAGCATCATTGGACTTGGTGGAGGTTGAGTTTGGGAGCTTGGACCAAGAAGATAGGTGGTAAGAGCTTGGTGGGGGTTTCATTTTGGGTTTTGCTTGCTTAAGGTCAGTGCATCTCTGACTCCTACATTTTATGAGCCTCATAAGATGATTGCCTTGCTTGGTTTTATGTTTATGGGTTGTTTAGTTAGGGTTCTTGAGCTTTAAACCCATATAATGGTAAATCACGTTTTGGATGTTGATAATGCGTAAAATCGGTAGAAAACCACCCATAATATTCTAAATAACTTGTAGGAATGTTTTGGGACTTAACCATGGAGGTTAAGGGTGGGGTTGGTGAGATCTCAAGCTCTAGGTTTCGAAATCTGGGCTCGAGTACCGGTACGGGGTGGCTGCGTACCGGTATACCTTGTAAATTGAAAGGCAAGGTGTGAGAGGAGTACCGGTACGACCTCCTGTGTATCGGTACCCCTCACTTATAAGAATTTCAGAAACGCCATCGTGTACCGGTATGCAAGAGGTCGTATCGGTATGCACTGTTACATTACCTAGAAAGGCTTTTAGTACTGGTATAGTATGTAGCGTATTGGTACGTCCTTAGGATGAACTCCTTCGAATCTAGTGGGGGTATCGGTACTCACTGGGAAGTATCGGTACACGATGTTGTTTACCTAGGAGAGGCTTAACGTACCGGTACGCGTATGTGAGAGTACCGGTACGGGGCGATCATAGTATCGATGATGAGTACCGGTATAACACGTAGCGTATCGGTACGGCTTGTGGTCTAACTCTTTCGAACCTAGTTAGGGTATCGGTACTCATAGGGAGTATTGATACCAATAGGGCGGTACCGATACTCATTGGGAAATATGCCCAATAAAGTTGAGTTTGCGTCCGGGGGTTCTATAATTTGTGGTAAAGGGTCTGGTGGGTCTCTAAAGGTATAAAACAAATTCTAAAACTGAGAAATCGAGGTTAGTAACCCGTATGTGGATTAATGGCTACTGGCTTGGTAATAGTTGGATAAGTTGCTTGGATTGGTAATCCATAGGGATCCGTGGTGAATCAGTTATTGCTACGTGGTAGCTTGGAGTCATTGCTGTGTGCTGAAGGGACGCCCATGTAGGCTGGTTGCCGTGAGTGATGAGATAACCTAACGAGAAAGACGTAAATGAATTCTAAAGATATTTATTAGATAAGGTAACACTTGTATCTTGGTTAGGAATTCGGATGTCACAGAGTCAGTGCAAGGGCACTTAAATAAGGGGATGAGTACTCTGAGCTATGTGATCGAGTACATCTGACGTGTCTATGGGATATGTGATCTGGATGCGGTCCGAAACCTATCTTTGGGCTATGTGATCAGGATATGGAAATAAGACTCGGTGGTTGTGTGAGCTCGAGTAACTCGAAGGGCTATGTGATCTCGAGTAACCTGTTCAGTTGTGTGTTCTCAGGAAAAAACTGCTTGTGGCTATTGTGATCCAAGTATGTATAGGACATATTTGTGGCTATAGTGATCCAAATATGGTCTTTACCCGACGGCTATGTGATCACGGGTAACCCGAAGACTGTGTGAGCACGAGAAAAATAGTAGGGCTTCGTTGGCCATTAGGGAATGCATGTTCTTTATGCTGTTGTATGGATAAACGATGTTGATTAATTACCCTTGGGCTATGTGATCAAGGTAAGGCTATTACTCGATGGGTTATGTGATCTCGAGTACGAGTTGTATTACCCTTGGGCTATGTGATCAGGGTATAAGATGTAACTCGATGGGCTTTGTGATCTCGGGTATATGCTAGATAACCCTTGGGCTATGTGATCAGGGTATGGGATATAATTCAATAGTCGGTGGGACCTCCTGTACGGTAAGCCTGGGATGGCTTGGTAAACTTTTTACATAATAGTGGTATCTTGAGACTGTGGTAAGCTCTAGCTAGGGTAGGCTAGAAGATGTGGAGAAGCCTTTCTGTGCACTCTTGAATATATTATCATGCATGCTTGTTTTATGATATTCATGAATTACGGTAGAGTAGAGCTGTACCACTGAGCTTTGTTAGCTCAGCGTGCGGAATTATGATTTCTTCTGTGCGTAGGTTGACATGTTACATTTGGAGGAGCACATCGAGGAGGATTTCCCAGCACCGAGCCAGTTTTAGAGTACCGTACTTAATGTTTAGTTTGGACTGATTGTATCCATAGGACCTTACCACAATTGAGTCTGTATTTTAATTTTGAATTCTGTTATTTGGTCTAACAATGTACTTTATGTGGAACTCGTATTTTGTAAACCCTTTTAATCTCTTTATCTACGAGGATTTTAAGGAAGTGGACTATTCAAGAATTTTTAACTTGTGGTTTTAAATAAGAAATTTTGATGGGCCAGTTTCGGGTGACCACATAAGTGACGCTTCGAATCTGAAACGGGTTCGAAGTGTTACATTTTGGTATCAGAGCCTAGGTTTAGTCGGTTCTAGGAAACCTCAGGGTGTCATAGAGGTCGTGGTAAGGTGTCTAGTAAATATAAATTCCTAAAGTTAAGTGTACTTTATAAGACTCGGGAATCCTGATGTGCTACCTTGTTTGTTGTGTTTTAGAAAAAAGATTGATGGAAGGTGGAACCGGTAGTAGAGAGGCAAGCCATTTCCGTGACCTAACCTCTACCCTTTTGCATGTGGTGCAAGCTATCCTGAGGCAATCTGACACGCCTCGCAAGACCCATGTAGAGAGGCTTCGTCGTTTTAGAGTAAGAGTTTCGAATGTTTGGGTGAGGATGACCCGATCAAGGCTGATTAGTGGTTGTGCGACACACAGAGAATCTTGAGACAGATGAAGGGAAGCTCAGAATATGATCTTGATTGCATTGTTTCCCTTCTGAAGAGCAATGCACATGAGTGGTGGGAGACCATAAAGTTGGGTCTATAGCCTGCGCTCCCGACATAAGATGTCTTTGTGGATGAGTTCCGAAAGAAGTACATCAGTGAAGTGCGTATGGATGAGATGTGGGACCAGTTTCTGCATCTGGTTCAGGGAGACCGGATGATGTTTGCTTATGAGCAAGAGTTTCTTCGTTTGAGCCGTTATGCTCCAAAATTTGTTGCCACAGAAGAGTTGAGGTGCATGAGGTTTAGACAAGGCTTGAATGTTGACCTTCAGTTGCATGTGACAGTGGGTTCACTTGGGACATTCTCCGAGTTAGCCAATAGTACGAAGGTACTTAAACGACTTTAGAGTTCAACCTCTCATCAATTCAAGGATTTTAGAGGCCATGTTGTGGGAACCCAAGATGTTATCGGCTCTTCTCAAGTTCCGCAAGGGAGGTTGTGTGCTACGAATGGTTAAAAGAGAATTACTTCGGATCAGTCACCGAGAGTCGATTTAGGACCTAGATCGAGGGTTTGTAGATGCTCTTTGCTTCTTACGCTAGAAAGGAGTGTTGATGGTTTTGTTGGAGCGTCGCTACCACCGGCATGCGAGCATTGTGGCCGACATCACTTTGGAGTTTGCTTTTGCTTCGGAGGGTTTGCTATAGGTGTCGAGCACCAGGGCATATGGCAAAAGACTGGCCAGTCATAGATGAGGACTCATCAGTTCAGTCTCAGAGGTTGGCTGTTTCCCTCACGATCAGAGTCTTGCTCGAGGTAGAGTTAGGGCACCGTCAGGCTATCGAGATGGAGGTCCTATGAGAACCACCGCTAGGGTTGGCGCGCGAGGCGTTGCTAGGCAGCCTGCTGCTCAGATTGAAGATGACAGTGTTGCAACCGAGGATATGTCAGGTAATTGAGTTTTGTGTTGGTTTCCGTTGTTGCGTTTGTCGTTTAGCTCTTCGGTTGTGTAGTAGACCAGTTCTTGTGATGTGCATCTTGGTAAATAAAATTGCATCCATGCTAGATAGGGTTTTTATCGTAGATGGTTGCCGAGAGCTCCAGTGTGCTTGAGGTTGCGACCGGAAGTTGCAGAGTTTTAGATTGCTTGAATCTAGTTGTTAGTGTTGGTTGTGTAGGGTCTTAACCTCCCTAAGGTAGACGTGCTCCGTAGTGCTAGCTCAATGAGGGTTCTAAAGGATGCAAAGTGTTATTAGTTACGTTGTAGACGTGAGGGTTAAGAGTTCCTGGTCTTAGTGTTGTGGTGTTTTAAGGGTATGGAGGCACCCTTGGTGAATGGGCAATCTTACCAGTTGATTGTGGGTTATAACCGCAATAAAGGTAAGGTTGAATTCGTTGTTGGGGTCCATCACTGCGTGGCATGATACTTAACGAACTCTTTGTTTGAGGCACACTTGTGCAAGCGATCAATGCACCTGCTTCCTTTTAACTATAACAAAATCATAATAGGTGCAAAAATAATTTTGTAAGGTTTTATTTGTTAGTTGACACATTGTAAAATTACTTGAAAAAACATATTTTACTAATTAATTTTGTTTTGGAATTCTTTTAACAAGTTTTGTCCACATTAATTTGGTTTAGGAGTACATGGTTTAGGGTTAGATTTTATGGTTTAAGTGCTTAGGGTTTAGGGTTAAATAATTTTTAATTAAAACTTTCAAATTGAAAGTTTAGTGGTAACATTGAAGTAGTTGAAAGTTTGGTTATCAAATTGAATAATTTACCAAAGTTCAGTTAATATTTGTGTATTTTACCAAAAAATGAAAAAGCAATATAAAATTTGTTTTTTAGATTTTATTTTAATTAAGAATAATAACGCTTTCAGTCCTTATAATTTCAAAAATAATTAAAATAATTAATAGTATATAACAATATGCATAATTAGTGTTATTTAACTATAAATGACTTTTATTGTAGAATCATCCTTAATACTTAAAGTTTAGAGTTGGTTTGAAATATAAAGATTTACAGCAACGATAAATACAAATAAAGTTCAACGGAATCTTTGGAAACATGTAAACATGGATTATTTTAAAATAGTTTAAAAAATTCGAACATTTTATATATTTTATACTAAACGGCCTTCCGCCACCTCGTGTCATTTATTATTATTTATATAAAGTATAAGGTTTGATTCCATATATATTTTATTCTCACCGCAAATCACGCCTTTGTTTTGGTATATCAATATCATTGGCCCAAATTTATATAGTAGAAAATTATTACATAATTTTAATATAGAATGAACGAAATAACACTGGCATTGCATTCATGTGTATAACGTTAAAACTATAATGTACTCTTGTTTATTTTTAATCATACTTTTTTTTTTCTGTAGTTTAATTTTTTTATATTTTTTTGTTGATGCAGTAGATTTATTTTACGAAACAACCTATAAAATTGTTAAATTTGCTTATTATTTCTATTTTAATTTTTAAGCGTGTATATGAATAGATATAATGATTTTTGTTTTTTTGCTTTTCTTTATTTAGTAGTTTATCTCATTCATGTCGTTGCAGCTCACTGAACATATGATGATATGATATTTCTTTCTATAATTTTTTATTTTCCTTTTATTTTTTTATATTTTTCTGTTACATTCTCATTTTGTTTATTTTTTTATTTTACGTACTAATAAATTAAACAATCTATTTTTTTGAAAACCACAACAATAACCATGATAATTCCTAATCGAACAACAAAAGCTTCGTCACAGAAGCCTAAGGAACTTTGAAGGATTTCACCTCACCACCAATATCACCTCAAGTATCATCACGAATGATAACAACTGCACTTACCTTATCAGACTTGACGTCAAATTATTTAAAAAAAATGACTTTATTGGTTGTTACTGGTAAAAAAGATATACTACTATATATTCATCCTAAAACTATTTAAAAAAATTAAAAGTAAATTATTCTAAATAAATTAAATTTTAGTGATTGTATAGTTTTTAACACTAAATTTTGATATTTGATTCAATTATATCACATGTATTAATTCGAAATAACTTGATGAGGTGATAATGCTGTGAACGACTATTTTGATTATTAAGATGATGTATGACATCAAAATTGGAATTGGGATCCATTGAATGAATTCACATGATCTCATTCTCATCTTAAACAAAATCCTGGTTGGGCCAGCTTAATTTGACCCATTTGATTCTAAAATCCATTAATCTGAGTTGAATGCAATTATGGGCTTACAGCTTGACCCATGTACTGAAAACCAGATTCAATTTTTGGGTTCGGGAATCCTTCGCCCTCTCTTAAGCTCCCCTCTTGCAGTTAGGTTTCAGCACCTGCAAACAGCTCCTCCGCCTCCCTGTAAGTCGACGTTAGCTAAGCTAAGCAGCTTTGGTTTGTTTTGGACTTTTTTTTTTAGTTTTTCATCGTTCCAATTTTTAGATTTTATCTGTCTTTTACGTTATTATTCGTTGTTTCTGTGAAAAATTATAGCTTTAGTTGAACCATGCTTGCCTTTTTCCTTTGTTCTCACTTTTCTCGTTTTATAGTAGAAGAGAATTAACAATGAATTTAGTTGTTAAAATTACTGATTCTGTTCAAAGCTTCTGAATACTTTTTTTTTTTTTGCATTAGAAAAGCATTGAGGAAAGCATAGCTTCTTTTGGTTTGATTAGTAAAGGACCTGAAACGGAAGTTACTTCTTAAGAGGATATAACTGTATAAGAAGGTCTGGAATTAAAGGGGAATGGGGAAGAAGGCAAAGAGAGAAGGGGGTGGTTATAAAAAGAATGTATCCAGGCCAGTAACTGATGAGACTGGGAAATTTAAGAAATCTATCAAGCATCACAATTATTCAGATTCAGAAGCACCGATTATAAGGTATTGTTACTCTTTTGATCCAAGTTGGAACTAAAACTTTTTTTTAAGTTATGTCAGGAATGCTTTAACAGATTTCATCACCCTTTTAGAAAACAGGTTGAGCCTGAAGCAGCAAAATACTTTTCGGAGATTGCAAACCTTTTCGAAAGCCAAGGAGTGGATGTGGATGAACGGTCGGTTATATGTGGTAATGCTCTTGAAGAAGCTAGGGGGAAGGAATTAGAACTAGCAACGGATTATATCATAAGCAATACTCTTGAGAGTCTACTCGACGGCTGTAATGTGGACAGTCTTTGTAGTTTTCTTCGAGGCTGTGCAAATGTCTTTCCTGCTATTGCAATGGACAGATCCGGTTCTCATGTAGCTGAGACAGCTCTTAAGTCATTAGCCAGGCATGTTGAGGACTCAGAGGCCTACACCATAATTGAAGAGACTCTGGAAATGATATGCAAGGTATCAAGTATTTGTTTTTTTACTCTAATGGAAAATGAAGCAAACTGTCACGTATTGGACTTCACAACATGCCCTTGTTTTTAATGTTTTATTAGAGCATCTGAATATTTCAAGAGTATTTTGAGTCAAACTACGATCACCTGCTAATTTTTTTTTTTACTTTTCACTGAATTTTTATTTGTTCTTTTTCAGGTGATTGTTGTCAATCCTGTTGATCTAATGTGTAATTGCTATGGATCTCATGTTCTTCGAAGCTTTCTTTGTCTCTGTAAAGGAGTACCACTGGACTCCTCAGAGTTTCATGGAACAAAGGGATCAAAAGTTCTAGCAGAGAGGTTAAATTTCAAAGTGTCTCACCTAGATGAGAATGATTCCCAGCAATTTCATCAAGGATTTCCAAATTTATTGAAACTCCTTGTATCTGGGATGGTAAACTGTACGAGAGAAGACATGAAAACCCTACAAGTTGATCAGTATGGCAGTTTGGTTCTGCAGGCATGTCTCTGTTTTCTCCTGTTATTTAATCTTATTTCATTTTGTCAGTGTAGTGTCAGTTGAGCAAAAGCAATCTGTATGTGGTTCTGTTTCCTTATTGCTTTTGGCTTTAGTGACTAGTATAGTCAGATAAGTATTAAGATATTTCATCTATTATAGGACCATGCATCTGTGTGTTGAGTTGGAAAAGATGCAATTCCCAGATTAATTAGTTATTCGAACTTCATTATTTGTATTCTACATCATGCACACTTTTCATTTTTTGAAGTAGTTTCTCTTGTAACTTATCTTGTAGACTGGCAAACTCCTTTCTATCACATATGATTAATTAATTATTTTTTTGCGGGCATGTGTAGTGTTGCAATTCCCAGATTAATTAGTTTCTCTTGATGGGTGTTTTATCTTTTTTTCACGAGTTTTTAAGTCTTATCCTTTTTCTCGCTGCTTTTCTCCTTTATGAAATGAGTAGTTAATGTGATGTATTAGCGTATCACTGAACTTTTCACTTTTTTCTTTCCAGACAACTTTGAAGTTATTAGCAGGGGATGATCAAGAATTACTGCAAATAATTCCTGTTATTCTTGGTTGCAACAAGCAAAATTTAGTGGAAGGAAAGTTAATTGACACAATCATTGCTGGCGAAATTGTAGAAGCAATGAAAGAAACTGCATTTAGCCATCTAATGGAAGTAAGCGTCTTTTCACAGGATTATATTTAATTTATATATTTCATATTTTCACTTTGCATGTGTCATAATCTTGTTCATTGCTCTCTATGCCTGAGGTGTTATTGCATTGTAACTGAATCAATGTCATAAAAAAGCAATTTGGAAGATAGCCATTTGATTAGCTTGTCAAGGACATGACTTGGTCTTAAAAAAATAAACATAAAATGTTGCACATATTTTCCTTTATTGCCCAGTAATTATATTATTCACGAGTCTCTGAATCTCATCCTTGTCTTACTTCTTGTTACTTAATATGGCCCGAAAGAGGTCTTCTATTGATAATTGTCAGGTTACAGTGTCAACTTGAGTAGTTCCTTTACTTTTAGTTGAATTCCCTTAATTAGTGATAAAGTGGGTTGGCAGTGAAGTGAAATCTTTTCCTCATTTCCACTAATATTTTCACCGCAAATTTTTGAGAGCTGTGCAAAGCTTCATTATATGCTGCAGTTAAAATGTTAAATCATCTGGTTTCTGCTCTTTCCCTTTTGTTTATTCTTTGGTCTAGCTTCATTTTCTGCAAAATGCAGGTAATTTTGGAGGTTGCACCTGAAAGCCTGTATAATGTTATGTTCACAAAGCTTTTGAAGAATTCATTGTTTGAGCTTTCATCTGATCCTTGTGGAAACTTTGTTGTTCAAGCGTTAATTGCCCATGCAAGAACTAAAGATCAAGTACGTATTCCAACATTCTCGTATATATAGAAGCCTGCAATCTTTGTATGCTAGACAAGATTCAAAGCTAATACTCATCTCTTGAATGATTCAATGTACTGCAATGGATACTGGTGTTCCATCAATGAAATTCTGTTATTGGTATTTATGTGCTCCTTATTGTTTTACTCCTTGACTGCTGTTAAGTTCTACAGTTTACAAAAGCTATTTATGGTTCTGGATGTCTTGCTAAGCTCTGCTGTTCTGAGATTTGAAATACTCTTTATTTTTTTCTGGTAGATGGAGATGATCTGGGAAGAGCTTGGTTTGAAATTTGCTGATATTCTTGGAATGGGGAGATCAGGAATTATTGCTTCTCTTATTGCTGCATGTCAAAGGCTTCAAACTCATGAATATAAGGTTCGGTGGTTAGATTCATTCCATTAATGCTTGCTCTTTAGTCAGTCTCTATACACGTGAGTCTGAAACAGCTTTGTAATAACTTTTGAATGGAAATTATATCATGCCAAAACTTCACTTTTATGTGGATATCTTGCCCTGCTCCTTAATTAATTTACATTTTTTTCCCTCAGTGTTGCGAGGCTCTTGCTACTGCTGTTGGTTCAAAAAATGAGACTCCCAAGTTCATTGTTCCTCGAGTACTGTTCCTTGACAGTTACTTCAGCTATTATGACAAGTCTAGTTGGAACTGGCCTGCTGGAGCTAAGATGCATGTCATGGGTTCTTTGATTCTGCAGGCTATTTTTAAATTCCAAAGTGTATGTTTCTTTTTTAATATGTTGTATCATTCTGATTCTATCCAATTACATTAGTTGTCAGATTATTGTCTGATTAAACATGTTAGTTTGAATTCCTGAATCCAATGATTATTATTCCCCAAAAATTCTCAACATTAAACCAATGTCCCATTTGCTGGTGTTTTCAGTTTGATCATATGTGACATGCAGGATATCCTATTGAGATATATGATCTGGTATTACAGAGTGGAGATATGATACCATAGTGATGTTTGGTTCATCCGTTTGTTGATTGTTTTGGAACTTGACAATTCTCTATGATGTTGGCTTGACTCCTAAAACTAAAGTGTGAATACTGGCTTTCTAATTTTGCTATACAATCTCTTGTTTCTTGGTTACAGGAATGGATACAGCCTTATATTTTGAGTATTACATCCATGGAAGCTGAGCATGTCCTTGAGGCAGCTAAAGATGCTCGAGGAGCACGGGTTATTGAAGCGTTTCTTGCTTCCGATGCTTCCACAAAACAGAAGCGTAGATTAGTTGTGAAGTATGTCAAGCTGCACGGGTTATTTTGTTGCATGGTTAAATATTTATGATTCAATTGCTGCTAATATTTACTTTTTACTGTTTATTTGCTGTTAACTATGAAGGTTACGTGGTCATTTTGGGGAGCTTGCGATGCAGCTCTCTGGTTCATTCACTGTTGAAAGGTGTTTCAGTGCTGGTAGCCTGTCACAAAAGGAAGCCATAGCGTCTGAATTGTTAGCCGTAAGAACTGAACTCTCCAAGACGAAACAAGGCCCACATCTCCTTAGAAAATTAGATATTGACAGGTAAGTAAATTGCAGTTTGCTGGTTTGGTATTCTGAGATTAACTCTCGTGTTATGTCTGTTTGATAGGAAAAACAAACTTAAATTTCAATCGCTAGTTTATTGTATGTTTCACCTTTGCTTTGTCATGACAGATATTCTTCTAAACCGGATCAGTGGAGGTCAAAACAAGCATCGAAAGAATCAACTTTCAAGGAATTCTATGCTGCATTTGGCTCTACTGAGTACAAATCAACAAAGGGTAAAAAGTTTTGTTCTGATGCATCTATGGACACATCAGAGCTCGAAGAATTGAACACAAAGGACAAGAGAGTCAGTTCTCTCACTTCTATGTCTATGCTTGATGATACCTCAGCAGAGAAGAAAATGAACAAGAAAAAGAGAGAGAGAGAGGCGGCCTCTGAAGATGCTGTCAGTTCCAACAAAGGGATCGAAAATGCTGTAAAAAATTTCCTCTCTTCTGGTAAACCAGATAATAAACGGCACAAAGCCTCAAAACAGAGACTGAAAATTTGAGTTTCAGGATAATCTGCTATTTTGCTGATGATTTCAGTAGCTATGTTGAGCTGCATCATGTTCAGCCTACGACTTGATAACGTTATTTGCGTTTGTTTACACATTTTCATTCTCTCAGTTTAGATAAATTCTAGGTGTGGCAAGCGTTTTTGTTAGGGTAGAAAGCATAAACCTTCCTGGAAAAGTCGCAACTCTGTATCCAATTATGTTATACCAAAATTTGGCAGTTTGACAATAGAAATTGATAGATTATGGTAGCAAAAGTGGTAATTGCATTTTGTGTATAATTTTTTCTAATTCAATACATGTTGCTCTAAGCTATTATCAATGTAACAAGAAATTCTTTAAACAAAAAAAATAGTGATTTACAGATCTTGCTATCTGCCTTCTTCATTGTTCTCCTTGTAGTGAAGTGTTTGACTTGTCGCCAGAAAAAAAATGTATCTAAATCAACTACACAGCTGCCCTGGGCAGAAGGGCATGAACTGTTTATGTGAAAGCAAGAACGAAATTGTTCTGTATAGGACTTGAATTGGTTGGGAGGTCTGTAGTAAGTTGGAATCCACTGGTGGTCTGTATAATCATTTTTTTAGATGAATGTCTGTATAATCATGTTTGAAAAATAAATATGTAAGAAAATTAGGAATTAAATCTCAAACATTTACCACGTGAATGGTGGGTAATGAGAACCTACCATAATTAAATTGGTCCGTTGCTGTTGATAATGATGATAAATGATGTCTGTTTGAACATTCGGAGAAATGTTCCAGGAGTTTATGGACAGTATAAACAGCAGCAGCAGCTGTTTCAGAGCATTTATTCTACTTTGCCGCTGCTTCGACTTCGATACCATTACCTGGGCTGGGGCATATGGAAAAAATATCTGCATTGCTAAGTAAATATCCTTTAATTTCCTCCAAACATGGGAAAATGGAGATAAACCTTTGGAGTTCCCCAAAAGTAAGCCGCCTAATCCCCATGACAGAATGAAGTAGCATCTCTTTTGCCCCTCTTCCTGTTAGACTACCAGCAGCAATTGTTGCTTTCATAATACTTGTAGTTTTTTTTGCCTTAAATTAAGCCGTCGTTCTTTAGACTCGTCCTAAAATCAGGGCATAGAAAACCTTTTTTTCTCCAAACTCAGTTTACGTGTTCTCTTTCTACATTACTTGAGTTTCGTTTTGGATGGTTTAGTGGTAAAATTCCTATATTCGGTATATCCATGTTCAAAGTTTACCCGATATCCACTTTACCTCAGGCCTGAATCTGATTAGCACGCTTGATTTGGGCAAAAGACCTTATGATTTCATTCCTTCCCATTATATCTTTTTACTTATCTGATTAAAGAGTTGGTTAGATCAGCCGAGTGGGCTACCTATCTTTCTGATTTTGCAGTATCACTTTTGGATTTTGGTATTCCTCGACAGATTAGAAAATTTAATACGGGGTGTAAATCCACCATGCAAACGTATGAAAATGCTTCTGCCATTTCTACTACCGAAAGCTTTTTTCAACTTGGTTTTTTTGGGGGTGGGGGTTTCCTTTTTCACTCTTTCACTCTAATAGGTCATCGGAGTGGTACTTGTTTCTAGTTTGATCTTGTCATCCTTTTGGCAATAAAACTACCCTAATTTTGACAGAAAAAGAATCTCTCAACTTCTCACTAAAGAACAAAAACATATTTGTTCCGGCTTTGATGCTTCAAATCAGAACTCCAAGGATTTTATGGGATTTGTTTTTCTGCCAATACAAAGTTCTCATGTGCTGTCACTTATCTTAATTGATCTGGTTTTAGCTCTGACCCCCTTGATCAGTTTCTGGAACAAACACAACATGCAAGAGACATAAACTCCCAGAGGAAATCTTCATGTTCAGAGGATACCGGAAAGGAAAAAAAAGAGATCAGGATCAGATATAAAGAACAAGAGATCTTAGAAAAATTCATGGTGCGGAACCACCAGGGGAATCTATACAATGCCCCAGCATCAAGGTCAGTCTCCATCCTTGGTGACCATACATGTGGCTTATGAAGCACGGGTACGACACTTGAAGGCCGTCCCACGTACCTGATACGTCTCCGGGACGGGTACGAGTTGGGTACGGCTGGGGTACGTACCGGGGACGTCCCATTTTTATGGGGTACAGTTAAAAATTATTTGAGTACGTTGGGAGATCGAAGGGGACGTTTCGGGGACGGCATTGAGAGTTCACTCGCGTACCCAACCTGCATCGATTGTGTTTATTGGCTTGAAGAAAAAAAGTTGGAAAAGAAGAGTTGCAGAAGTTGAGTTGCAGAGGTTTCAGAAGAAGAAGAGTTGAAGAAGAAGGAACCCCGCGTGAAATTTTCTTATTTTAATTTATTCCTCGTTTATTGGCTTTTGTGGGGCCCGAAATAATTTAATGACATCCCACTTTTTCTTGTTTTAATTAATTTTCTGCTATTTATTAAAATTATTAGGGGATTTTTTTTACTTTAACTTTTTATAAGGATTTTGTTATTATTTACTTATTCTTATAAATAATAATTATTTTATATACAAGTAGTGAAAGAAAATTATAAGTTTTTAAATTTTAGGGTTTATGGACTTTATTTAGAGTTTAATGTTTAGATATTTAAGTGTGGGAGTTTTGAATTTATGGGATGTGATTAAAATTTAGGGTCTATAGTTAAAATTTAAGGTCTATAGGTTAAAACATAAATCGCTAATCATATTCTCTAAAAACTAAACATTAAAATCTAAACCCTAAATTCTAACACTAAACTAGAAATTATAACCATAAACTCTAATTTTTAAACCCATAAACTCTACACCAAATCCTAAATCCTAAAACTAAGGCCATTGATGAAAACTTTTCGTTTTCACTTCCAGTACATGAGATAATTCCCATATATAAAATAACTATATTATAAATTTTATGCATTAAACACTTAATTTAGATTTAGAAATTTAATTTTAATACTAATTTTGATGTAAACTCAACCATATATGCAAAGTAAGTTGTAGACAATTCTTTTTGGAATTATGAATTTTATTTTGAATTTTAATGTTTATTATTATTATGTATATATATATATTAGAATTTATTTTATATTTGTCGTACCCTTACCGTATTCTTGCCGTACTCGTACTCTATAATTTTAAAAATTACCGTTTCTCGTCTTCGTATTTATCTCTGTTCTCGTTCCCGTATCTATCCTCATATCCGTATCAGTGCAACCTATCACGTGCCTTCACCATCCCAACCAACCTTATCATATCAACGACTATCTATGGACTTTGTCCATCTGGTGGCATAGTGTATGTGTATCAAGGACAGAAGACTTGGCATGGGCCCTGTGCTTTAGATTCGGCAATAAAAGGTTGCTCCATCTAACCTCCAAGCTAAATGCAAAGTACAAGCAAGGAATTGGAATGGATTTTCAGCAGTCTACTATAGGTCAGATGTACAAAAACTCATAAATGTAACTCAAAAAACAGTGCTCTGAATAGGGTTTCAGTAATTGAAAGCATTATATAATTGTTGCACGGATAAATATTGGGGAACTTTGAGTTGCAGTAATTGAAAGTAGCCTTAAAAGTTGTCAGAATATGTCTAGCAAGATCCGACATTGGACCCTTAACTTCATTGAGTTGCTACTCTGGTTTTCAAACCTTATCCCATGAAATTCTCTGTCTTGTCTATGACCTAATCCAATTGCACTGCTACTTACCCAAACTTGATATCTACAGATTTTTTTTAAACAACCGATATCTATAGATTTTTAAGTAACTAATCATGTAAAACCATAGCCCCCTCTCCTTTCTTTTCCATACACTACAACTGCAGACAAGTCGCAAGAAGTTGGTTTCCAGACCATTTTGGGCTAAGGGAATATAAGAGAATAAGGCCATTGGTTTAGACTTTAGATCCACCAGTGCCTTGAGAATTGTATGTGTTATTCAAACGAGGGATGGCCAATAATAAAGCATTATATAAATGGGTTTGTAAGATGACAGTGAGTTTGAAAGTGTCTCAAAAGATCTGACGCAGTGGTTAAAAATATTTATATTACCATATTTTGTATAAGTTTAAATCTCGACACGAAAAATATAATAATTCTCTATTTAATCAAAAAAATATCTAAAAAAATGAACGAGTACCTCTGTTCAATTGAAACCTTTATACACAACTTATTTTATCCCATATTCTATGCATTTTTTATTATTTTAAATTTCCGAATTCCCTTTTCAGTAATAGTTGGACTTACAGCGTAACTTGTATAAAAATATCAAAATTTTAATCAGATCATTCTAGTTGAATTGAATTTCAATATGATTTCGTTTTCATTCATTGACTGAGACTCAACTCTATTTCCCTCCACAATTGGTAAATCTTTAAAAAAAGTTTATAATAAACTAATAGCATAATCGTAAGGCACAAAAAGCAACAAAAAATGTTGAGGAATTGGATTAATATCTTTACAATAGAAAAATCCAAACTCAAAACACCAAAAGAAGAAATTGTTTTTGATCCATATTTTTTACGGAAGAAGAGATAAATTCTTTCATCTTCATATGTAGAGAAGCCCCCATACCATTGGTTCCCAAGAGAACAACACAATTCTCTAGGAATGGTTGACTTGATTCCAATTTGATCATTTCTGATACTCAACTTATCTAATTTCAAACATCAAACATCGATTGAACCACTGGTTCCTGAACTACTAGGGACCATCCTTTTTTCCCTGCTTAAAAGCCTCTTCAAAGACCTCAATCTTGTTGGCATTGGTGACTTTGATTCCTCCTCCGAGAAATTCTCGTTCACGTTGATTGGAACATCAATCACCAGCAAGCCTTCTTGCCTGCCACTACCGGATGCCATTGAAGACGAAGCACAAGCTGCACCGGAGGCCGATGCCGATGCAGTTGAACCCTCTTCCGAGTTGGCACCACCGCTGCTAACCTGGCCTTGATGATCACCCCAAAACAACACATTTGTAGGGAAACTAGGAGAATCTGTGGAATACCCAGAACCCAAACCATCATGTGGAGACGGAATAGGACCATTATTAACATCATCTCCCGACATGGCAGAACTTGAATTCTCACCCTCGACAGCAACGACAGAGTTTCTACAAAGAGGACAAGTGGAGTGTGATTTAAACCACATGTCGATGCATTCAACGTGGAAGCCGTGGTTGCATTTGGGAAGCAGCCTCGTTTTCTCTCCTTCTACAACTTCACATAAGCAAACGGCACATTCCAGTCCTTCTTTGAACTCTTGTTGGGTGAACATTAAAACAGGAAGGGAAGCAAGGATTGTGGGATCAAGGCCTTTTGTTGCACGCAGAGGATGAGCAGTTTCTTGTCCCGGAGCAAACACAAAACGACGACGGCGGCGTGAAGACGACGGGGGAGTTGGTTCTTCGACGCGCCACCAGAACCATTTAGCATAGAGATGAAGAAAAAGCACGAAGACCACCACTATGAAGAGAATTATTATGGCGATAACCATGATCTTCCCTGTTATTGCCACTGCTGTTGATTCATCAAACCCCGGTTTATCCATGACTTGCAAAAAAAGGACAAAGCTTTTTTAACTTTTTTTTTAGTTGCAAATGACGGTAAATAAGATGAGAATTTGAGTGAAATTCTGCACACAAAAAATAAGATCCAACTATAAAAGAAAACGGTAAAGAATTGCAGAATCAAAGTGAGATTTAGTTTCCTGGCGAAAATGAGGGATACCCAAACGAGAGTTTAAGTAAAATTTTGTCAAAAAAAAACGACAAGAGTCCAAAATTGCATAACTCAACTGGGATTCTGTTTCCTGAGCAAATGAAGGAAACCCAGATAGGAAAAGTTATAGATTTTCTTAACCAAACTGGGATTTAACAAGTAAAGAAAGTAATCAAACAAATATAGAAAAATGGAAGAGAATTAAGGAAACCACAGATCATAAAATGGGGCTTTAAATTCAGCTTGGGAAGGTGGGTAAAGATTAAGGGAAATGTATATGCAAGTTGGAAGATAATTCAAAGAAGGGATCCCCTGAGGGCGGAGAGAAAACGTCGACTTTGAGGACTTTATGATGCTGAAAGAATCAAAGTAGAAAAAAAAAAAAGATATCTTTTTGGACTTTGCCTTTGACAGAAAAAAGTTGTGCAGAGAACGTGGAGATGAAATAGCAAGGGAAGAAGATGACGCTTCAAGGGTCCAAATCTACGACTGTTGTTAGTGGCCTTCAAACATGATAGGCTTCGTAGTAGTCTTCTACCATTTCTTCTTTTCAGTTTTCTTTTTTGGGGTAAATTAACAAAGTATTCCAACTAGCCTTCAGTCACTGTAAACCCTGTCATTATCAGTGTTTTGATCCCATTTTAAAGAAATTTCCTGCCATCACACGACAAATCGAGTTTCAAATTTCCAAATCCTTGTTCTTGTTGTGACACTGCTGAACTAAAGCATGTTTTATCTTTTATCGAATGTGGTTTTTGTCTTCCATTGTAACTGAATTTGAGATTTAGTTTCATGGTTTTTTATGTTTTATTTTTATCGTATCACTAATTAATTTAAATGATTAACTGTATATATTACAATGATAAACTTAAATTTTTTTCTTAAAAACACTAATTTTAACCTATCACATTTACATAATTTTTTATAGGTTGAAAATAGTTTTTTAAGAAAAAATCATAACATTTTAATCAAAATAGTTAACAGAAAAAACATTTCATTTATCGATGGTGAAAATTTTATTTTTCATAAGCAGGTCTAATTTAGGGGTTTAAGATCTAAGTATTAATGTTAGATGGTTTATAATTTATGGTTTATGTTTTAATTTAGATTTTAGGTTTTAGAGATTAGTTAGGGTTAAGATTTAAAATTTTAAGACAAGAGTTTGAGATTTTAATTTTTATAGTGAAATTAGTTATGCTTGTGGAAAAAAATTATATTACCACTACATGATATAAATACCCGTATTGTTTAACTGTTTGGACTAATTATTAAAACTAAAATACAAACAATTTATATTAAATTAAAATAAAAGGCTATAATCTAAAAAAATAAGCATAATAAAAGACTAAAACCATAATTTTCAAACTTTTGTTGGGTATAAGGTGACCAACTACAACTCTAGCTTTTTGGAATAATCCAAAACAAGACGAAACTTCACCACACTTACCGGTTTTCTTGACAACAGATCCTCTTTCCCAACACTAAAATTTCCATTTCCATATTTATTTACTTGTTCATTTACTATGTATCATATGTCAATTTCCCACTTCAATAGGGCTCCTTCACCAAGTCCCAACCAACTTTCTCGGAAACATCCTCTATCTCACTTAGGATGAGCAAAACTCGACTTAGAAAAATTGAAATTTTCGACTTAATTTATTTTAACTCGATTTAAAATTTCATAAATTCGATTCGAAAACATTTAAAATAAAGTTTGAGTTGTAAAATAAAAATTCGAATAACTCGAATTTTTTAATAATTAGTATATTAATTTTTAAGTTTGAGTCGAGTTCATTTATTTTTTCCTGATATATATATATATACCAATATAAAAAAATATGAAGAAATATATGTCACATGTGAAAAAATATGAAGATATATATATATGCATATCATATATGATTAGATAAAGTCGTTTGAATTGGAATCAATATGCATTATAACATGATAAATAATTACTACTAAAATTGTATAAGAACTCGAAAACTCGACACGAATTTCATAAACTCTCAACTCGAATCGAAAAAATTTCAAATAAAGCTTGAGTTGTAAAATATGACGCGTCAACTCGAATAACTCAAATTTTTTTAACTCGACTCGATTTGGTCGAACGTTGACCCTAATCAAACTGAATTAAAGTTTTCGTAGAATAATAGACAAGTTTGAGTATAAGGAAAAGTGGAGTGATAAACCGATAACCAATTTTCTGTTTATGAACGAAGAAATGTTGACTTTGATTGTTGAGGCATTGACTAGTAGAAGATTATGCATTCTGTTTTTTTCCTTAGAAATGACTAATGAGGATGTAATCTAATTGGTTGGCGCAACCAATTATAAAAAGATAAGGATTTAATTTAATTTTTGTGATTTATGTTTTTAGATTTTCAATTTTTTAACCTCAATAAACTAAAGATACATATACATTCCAAAAAAAAAAAAAAAACTTGAGATACATATAAATGACAATCCTTCTAGAAACAATCAATAAGTGTTGCTATAATGATAGTGTATTATTTATTTTTAAAGAAAAATATTGTTTTTTTAATCTTAAAAATGATATTATAAAAAATAATCACAAATCAAGAAAAGGTATACCATAAAAAAATATTGAACGTCCATTTGTATTCCATAAGTGACAGCAGTTTGGTTGGTCAGCTGTCAAAGCAACTCTCACCAAAGTTATTGCATTTTTTGACACCCATCTTTTAAGAGCACTTGCGATGCTAACAAAATATATAAGAAAATGCACATATTTGACTTTAAAAGATCACAAACCCCAGAATTCAGCTCCAACCAAATTAACTGAATTTTACTGCATAGCATAGGCCAGTTGGCGTGGACAAAGAATCAGCAGTGAACTCGCCTAGCGTACATCGCAAATTAACATTGAAATTTGGTTTTGTAATATTATCAGCCGGGACGGAACAACCAGTTCATTTTGTAATATTATGAATGAAAAAATTAAATTAAAAATATCAATCTATAATAGGTTTATGTAAAACTTGATCATAGGTCGGAACTAATAAATAAATCCAAAAAAATAACAAATAATGTTTAATTTTGTTACTGATTACCGGTCAAATGTATTTATGGAAAGTATACAAACGGGTGGGGGTGGCTTCAAAAAACGAAACTGAAATGAAAAACCAAAGATAGTTTAGCCAACCTAATTTGATATACTTGAAGTTCAATTGAACTTTGCCAAAGTTGAACTGGATTCGATTGAGTTTGACATATAACCATAGAAATAGTTAAAATCTCTAGCCAGTAGCCAATATTCATATGCTTTCGAAATTACTACCGGTATTGAATCTAATTACTAATTAGACAATATAATTATACTCTTTGATTTTTATAGGAATTGATTAAAATTACCTTCAATATTATTTTTTTTCATTTTAAGTAACAAAGTCTTATATTTTGTCAATCATCGAAAACCTTATAGTTTAAAAATATAATTACTGCTTAATAATCATATTCCCACTTATTGTTGCACAAGGAGGGAATGAGAATGGGACAAGTGCTAACATTCAAATTCTTATTTTTTTAAAATGTTCTTTATTTGTTACAAAAATATATATATCTTAAAATGTAATGATACAACGGAACTGCAACTGTAAGCATAACTTAACCATTTCATCCCAATATTTTCGACTATTCGAATTTAAAATTAGTCAAATAAAAAATAATTCGAAATTAATGTAAATTCAACTAATCTGATTTTTTTTATATGTACAGATCAATGGTTCAGTTGTTTTTATAACCCAACTCCAGAGTATTATAATAGCCAAGGCAATGAGTGATAAAAGAAAAGGGTAAAGCAATGATATTGTCTTGGGGGTTGATAAGCTGTAAAAAAAAATCAGATATGGGCCTGAAATCATTCAAGCTTTTGAAATTCATTTAGCCTTTTTTGTTGGTTTGTTTGTTTTTACACGAGGAAATGCCATAAATATGGCAGATGGAAACTTTTTTTTAAAATATAGTACCCTTACTTTTATTTTTAAATTTATATTATTTGTTACGGTAAAAATAAAATCAATAAGAATACAATTCGACTTTACTATTTATGTTATTTTTTTAATTAAAAAAATATTGAAGACGGTGAGAATATAATATGAATTCAGTGTAAAATATTGTTCGAAGTCTGAACCTTTTCAATCTGACTTTATTTTTTTAATAAAAAATATAAATATCGTTTAAAAGTCGGAACCCTTTCAATCCAACTTCATTTTTACTGTAGAAAGTATAATATTTTTAGAAATAATTTGAGAGGTACCATATTTCTGGTCAGGGTGGATTTAAGTAAGTTTTAATGGAGTCAATTGTGACCCCACTTAATTTTAGAGAATTCCACTTAATTCTAGAGAATTCTTGTAAAAATACAAAAAATTAAGAATAAAAAGAGAAATTAAATATATTTCAATCCACTTAACCACACTTAGTTTATTTAACTTTAATTTTTTTGGACCCACTTAATATGGAATTTAAATCCGCCCCTAAAACAAAAAAGTTAGATACTATATTTTGATAAAGTTGCCTAAAAATATTATATATAAACATTTGGCATGCATTGAAACAATCTAGTCGTCGTCGTCATGATTTGTCCACATTTTGGGCTTTTTAACATTTTAGCATACCCCCAAAAATAAAATGAGGTTAGACAAAATGATGAACGACCCAATGATTTTCGTCCTCATAATGACTAATCCATGACATCAGGTTGTAAAAGCACAGATATGGGCGTGGATGAATATTGAAACATTATTTTACAAAAAAAATGAAATACAATCGAGCCTTCTTAGAAGAGAACACCATGAGCTTTCGTTCAATTTTTTTTTATTTTCATAATTTTTGTAATTTTTTGAGTGATAATTTTATAAGTTAGCAACTGTACTTTATTGTTTTAGTTGTATTTTTTATTTTTTAATAAAATAATAAAAATTATATATTTGACAAAATTTGATTATGTTTTTATAGTTTATTAGTAAAACAATAGATTAATTGTTCAAAGTAATGACATATACTTTTGTTATATAGAGGTATTTTTTAGTTTTCGCTTAGACTCTGAAAATGTCCGAAACTCTGAATATAATTAATTATTTTTAATTGTAATATATTTAAAATAAAAATATGATGATTTTTTTCTTTATAAACTAAATTTTTTTACTATTTACCTTTTATGTTTAGAGATTTAAAACCCACCATTATGCATCATGAAAATGAGATCCTGTTTTTACTTGTAATCTTTACCCTCCTAGGCCCTAGCTTTGTTTAATTAAATAGCTAATATTTGAACATGGATAAATAAAGAGAATAAAAAAAGTTCTTTTTTTTACTTCGTGGGCCGCTGTGATATTAATTGTTGACAGTTGAACTTTAATAATTTTTTGTTTGTTAAAAAAAATTATTAAACCTCAACCGTCAACATCACAGCGGCCCAAAAGATAAATTCAAAATTTCTTATAACTATACTTGGATTTTATGGGAAACGGCAATTCTAATAACAAAATCAAGATTATTTAAGTCACATTATTTGAAGGTTTCAATTAATAATCTTTTTTATCGCGTAAATTTTGTTCTTCTATTTATATCCTTCTTATCTTTTAGGGAAAAGACTATTCGATTATTATATTGAAGGGTTTTCAAATAGATTCATTACACATTGGATTTTTCTAACAGTATCAAGTGAGTGAAAAAAATCATTTTATGTAAAATAAGAAAAATTATTTCAAGGATGCTTTTGAAAACATTATTTTCACTATCAGTACATTAAATAATAATCTATGATAGATAATAATATTTATTATAATTTAAATTTTTTTAAAAAAATATAAAATATATGCATTGTTATTAATATCCCTTGTGAAATGAAGACCTAAGAACACCTTCACCATCAAACATTAAGAATATACATATTAGAAAATAGATACTTTATAAATTTTGTATCAATCCCATCCCCATGTCACAAAATAAATGTGTGTTTTTTTTCTTTTGAAGTTGGAACCATGTGCTGGACTTCCCACATAACCGAGACGTCAATTTCTTTGGCTGTTGGAATGAGTTTGAGGGGCCACGGTCTTGGGAAAAATTTACTTATTCTAATTTCACTACATTAAGAATGATTGGCTTATTGCTGCAAGTAAGAAACCAGAAACTCAGTATAATATAACATTTGTAGTTTTAATATATCGTAATTTTGATTAAAATAAAACTTGAACCATTCAATATTAATTTATGATTAGTATAACAAATATTAATACTGTATTAACTATTACAGTATGATTTAAATTTTTAAGATGTTTCAGTGAAAAAGAAGATATAATTTTTTAAGAGATTTGGATTTTGAGCAGGTTTGTGTGAGTTTAAGAGATCTCGTTTGCCTCTGTTGCAACCTAATTCTGCTTGGCAGCGTTCGTTGGCTGACCGGATGATGGGGCCGGTCTTTCGTGATGCGAATGATGTTTAGCTTTTTGGATTTTACGTAGTCTTGGTAGTTGTTCAGTTATTGTTGTTAAACTTTGGGTTTCACAAGACATTTTATGTCATGTTTAGAGATTGGGATATCGTCGTTTGAAAATTAAGGCGGATAATCTTGAAGCGTCAAAGATTCTTCGTGATCTTTCTGAGGTATTAGCTGGTTCTAATCTTATTCATGAGATATTCGCACTGCAGGTAAATTGGCTGCAAAGGCACGCGGGCTACCAGTTGGACAGATTTTTATGATTTGCCGCCTTCTGGTGAGTAACGTATGGTTACTTAACATTTGTTCTTTCTATATTAGCAAAAAAATAGAACAAATGTTATTATGAAACCACATTAAAAATGTTAAATGTTGAAAATAACCAAAGAAAAAGAAAGAATTAAATAATGCAAATCCAATAACCGATTTCATCCTTTCCCTTTTTGACACAATAATTGAATAATATTTGTAAATAAAGAACAAAAATCATCAATAATCGAATATGTACAGGCATTGCATTGCCACCGCTCTAAGAAGAAGCCATAAAAGAACGAACACGTTAGATTTGCAGCTCCTCTCATGGTTGCATCACCAAACAAAATATTGTCATCCACAAAGAGCAAATGGCCTACTTCCATTCTTTGTCGATCAATTGTAGTACCTTTTACAGACTTATCTTGGTTTGTAGCATTCAAAAGAACCAAAAGCCCTTCAGCACACACTAAGAATAGGTAGGGGCTCAAGGGACACCCTTGCCTTAAGCCACGAGCAGGTTTAAAACAATTGCCAACAACACCATTAAGGCCAATTGAATACGATACAGTTCGAACATAATTCATCACCAGGTTCACCCAAGTCTCAACAAAACATAGTTTTAACAGTATCCTTCCAAGAAAGGCCACTCAACTCTATCATAGGCCTTACTTAGATCTATCATAGGCCTTACTTAGATTAGCTGTGAGGGCAAATGAGCCTTGTCTCCCCACACGTTTGTGCTGCATAGAATGTAAAACTTCATAGGCAATAATTATGTTATCTAAAATTTGTCGTCCCGATATGAAAGCACCTTGCGACTTATCAATACAATCATCTAGAACATTAGCGAACCTGCAAGCTAATACCTTTGCAATTATCTCGTACAACACGTTACAAAGGCTTATTGGCCTAAAATGTGTCATATTTTCAGGTTGTTTAATTTTTGACACAAGGATAGTGTGTATGTTGTTTATCACCTCAAAACTCGAGTTCCCATTCAATATTGATAGACAAAAAGAAGATACCTCATCTCTAATCACATGCCAGAATTTTTGATAAAACAATGCCGGGAAACCATCTATGCTTGAATCTTTTAGGGGAGCCATGTTCTTCACTACTTGCCATACCTCCTCAACTCGAAATGGTGCAAGCAACTTGTCGTTCATAGCAGAAGTAACTCTGGGTTGCACTTTCTCAAAAATAAGAGATTTATCAGTAGGCATAGAAGATTGAAAAAGATCTATGAAATAGTTGATAGCTAAAGACAAAAGGTCAGTGTCACTAGTTATCTAGTTTCTATGAGAATTATACAAGCCTTCCTTTTCTTCCGATATGATGCATGACTATAGAAGAAAGAAGTGTTTTTGTCACCATGTTGGAGCTAATTAGAGCGGGCTCTTTGCTCCCAGAAGAGTTCTTCTTTGTCAGATTCCAGATTGAGGCCAAGCTTAACTTCAACTCTTGGAGAACCTCCTCATCAGGGTCACAGCTAGATAATCTCTCAGACGATTCTGTAAGGCATGCTTGTGCCTAGAAGACTTCAAATTATTGTTTCGACCCTAATTCATCAGTGACTTACCCAAGCTGTGAAGCTTGTTGGGCACGTTTTCACTAGAATTCTCCCAGTAACTTTTAATAACTTGTTTCACATCTCCTTCTAGGATCCAGAAGGCATCAAAACAAAGGTAATCTCTACTGTATCTCTGGCTTTGGAAATTGTGTCTATTCGTATCAACTAATAAAGGAAAAATGGTCAAAGATTGCATGGGATAGGTGTATTATAGAATGGCCCGAATGCATACTCCACCAACTAGGATTAGCAACAGCTCTGTCTAAACGCTCACGGACATTGTTTTCTGGCAGGCGACCCCTCTCCCATGTGTACCAGTTACCATTGAAGCCCAAATCACCAAGATCACAGTCATTTAAAGCTTCGCGAAACTCAGACATATTTCGTTCAGAATGCAGTCTACCTCTTTGCTTCTCGAAGGAGTATACTATCTCATTAAAATCACCAACAACTAAACATAACAGCGATTGGTCCTCCCCCAATTGACATAATAAATACCATGAAACAGTTCTATTTTGCTCAACTGGATTTTCATAGAACCCTGTAAATCTTCACGTACCAATATCCTCTTCTTTAATCACTACATTGATATGAAAGCGAGAGTAGCCTCTCAAGGTTATATCAGATTCTATTTTCCATCCAAGAGACAACTCTCCTCGTGAGCCTACAACGTCGAAGTCTATACCAAAAAGAAAACCACACTTCCTACGTACTCTTTCTATTCTCCTCGCACTAAGCTTTATTTCTATAAGAAACAAAATCTGGGGATGGGCACCTCTCAGTGAGTTCCTGAGACGGTTCACCGCCCGTGGCTTTCCCAGTCCACGAACGTTCTAACATACCAGCTTCATGGCATCCGGCTGCCCTACCTCACAGAGCCAGCCGATATCTCAGTGTCATTACTAGGTGCTGCAGAATCTAAATTCTCTGAAACTGTCGACACCTTACCCATAATCTTTTGCCTTTTTTTGTCCTCCAGAATTGCTAAGGGATTATCCTCAGCATCAGATCCCATTTCCATTTGGCCTTCTATCATAGGCCCATTATCAACATAGATAGTCCTCATGTTGCTAAAGTTCGCGCGTGGGACTGTGCCACATTTGAAAGGTTAGGCAACTGTCCATGCACATCCATGGTTGCCTTGATTTTCGCTAACGAGGTTACTGTGTATTTCTCTTTCAACCACATGCTCAGCGCTGACGGTCTCCTTCGTAACGGATCTCGAATTGATAAATCCCACCCAAACACCACCTCCTTAGGGTCTATTGACAATCGCAGCTGGCAAAAGCTTTCGCCATGGCCAAGCTTTCCACAAATGAAATAAAACAGTGTAATTTTCTCATATTGGAAATGGACATAGGTACTCTGATCGTTTCTCAAAGCTATTGTCTTTTTATGCTTCAACAGTTGATTCACGTTGAGAAGGACCTTTACTCGCATAAACTGTTTTCTCCTAGAAATCTCCAGTTTTTCATCGTATTCAACACTCACCAATGAAGTTTCTTAGTTGACGAGCCATTGGCTCATACATAAGCCCTGGAGTTAGGTCATGTATTTGAACCCAGAACATAGCTAAATCCATTTGAACAGTTAATGAATCTTTGCCTTTTTCCAATCTGTGTAGCAACAATAAATGGTTATTGAAAAATCAGGGACACCCATCCAGCACCCGAAGCAGGTCGACTTCGTGATAGAACCGAAAGCATATTCTTTTCTCTCTTATATCGGTGGTCGATATAACTTCCAGCTGGTGCCACACATCCACTAGAGTATTCCTCATCGCTAAAAAGTGCATGACACTGGATGTGAGAAATCTTCCAACCAAACACAACTCATACTCATAAACACTCTCTTCAATTTCAGGCGGGAGTTCAATGGCCTCCTCCTCCCCCGTCATCTATAGAGAGATTTATCAAATTAGCATCCATCACAGAACCAAACCAGACATACCTTAGTTTACCAAAGAAACCCAAAATAAAGGGAAGGACTAGCGTGCAAAACTGTAGACAAACAGCGTGCAAAATTGCTTAGCTTTGAACACCTTTAGCGTTTAGTTACTTTGATAAAAATCTGGGAATTTTCTTTTATTTTTTAAAATAAGATTATATATATTAAATATTCTGCGATTATATAATGATATTTGAGCAAATTTCTTTACTTTTAATCTTTTAAAAGAGCAAACATATTGTGTAAATTAAGTTATTTGAATTAAAGTCACCTAAAAAAATAATGTGATCTTTTATCACTAAAATCATCCACGAATTCTCAAATTTTAGTATTTTTTTCAAGTATTAACAGCAACATCAAATAAATATATGACATCTGATAGACAGTTCTAGAATGAAAAAAAGGGAAAAAAAACATCCACCGTTTTCCGACATGAGAAATCCCGTTCTTTTGAAATAATAATTTTTTTTGAGTTGGTGGTAATTTTTTTTTCTTGGTGATTATTTGCTTTTAAACCAACTCGATCTGATGATTTTATCAATTTATAAGGTTTTGGTAGTTTCCTTGAGAAGGATAATGTTACATTATCAGAATGCAATACATTAGCCTATGGAGTTTTGAATTTGTGATGGTTGTTTAATGATATGATTGATATCCACGTTCTCTTTTCGAAACAGTATGTTTAAATTCAACACTTTTTCCAAACATAATTTGACTATTGGTTAAAACTTAAGCAGTTTCACGATATGTTTAACTACATGGACGGAACCTTTTTTCCCCTATAAAAAAATGGTTTTTTATTACTTCAAAAATAAAAAACAATTACAATTATTAATTTCATAATTAAAATGTAAACTAAAAACATTAAAAAATGATAATATAATATTTAAGAAGATATAAATTCAAATACAGCGTATTATTCTTTGATTTAAAAAATTAAATAATTTAGACATTATATTAAAAGAACCCATAACATAAATCAAAATGTAAGTTAGATGGCCTGGTTCTTTTAATTTTGCCCCAAATTAAATGCAACGTGATTGTTTTTCTTCCATTGGGTTTTGAAAATCAAGATTTTAGCCCAAGTGTAAGTCATTTGGGTTTTATCGATTAATTTGAATTATTACAAATTTGTTTTGATTAAAATAAATTAATAAACAAATTACTCGATTTTCGTCGAATACGTTGAATAAAAAAATTAAAGAAAATACTTTGATACACAAGCTTAGGTAAACTTTAGTTTATACAAGCATTTTAATTTTAAGGCTTAGGGTTTTAGGTTAGGCTTTAGGGTTTAGGGGTTTAGTGTGTACGGTGTAAAATTTAAGGTTTATGGTTAGAATTTAAAGTTTAAGCTTTAAGTTTTATGGTGCCAGAGATTGAGATTTAGGTTTTAAAATTTATAGAAGGATTATGTAAATTTTTTTACACAACTTGTGTATCAAAATATAACCCTAAAACTAATAACATTTTTAATTTGACTAGTTGAGATCAATAAAAAAATATATTTTGATACATAAGCTTGTGTAAAAAATAATATCTTTTTAAATTTCAAAACTTAAATTCAAAACCTAAGTCATAAACCTTAAACTAACCCTAAATTCTAAATCTTATAATCTAAACCCCCAATCTCTAAACTATCATCCTAAACCCTAAAATTGACAAACTTATGTAAACTAAAATTTACACAATTTGTGTATCAAACTTTTTTCCTTAATAAAAATAATGTCATTAACTTTCAAGAATTTGAATATAAAAAGATGATGAAATCTATGTATTTCAATCTTAGATGTACCTATCTTTGTACTGGGTGTTAGAAGATTGAGAAATCACTGCTTTTAATTCGCCCAAGGTCCAAGGAAGGATCACATACATTGCACATAGATGATGAAGTGGAAATCAAACTTGTAAACAAAGGCATTTGAGATGCTAAAAGGACATTTATTTTCCTCCAACAAAGGGTCAACGCTCATCCCTTCTGGCGGTTGTTATCCTCTGTTTCTCAATTTCCGTGGAAGCACCTTGTTGTTCGTATGCTATTCTCCCGGTGCAGTGCCACCATACGAACTAATCTTTGAAGATAGAAATGTCTTGCATGTTGACTTGCTTGAAACGTAATACATGGAAAGATTAGGACAACCATATCCAAATTGTTCAAATGAAAATATAATATATACTTCGAAAAATGTTGGTAAACTAACTTGAGCTGTCTAGAGGCAGCATGGATCAGCTCTCTAACCATTAACATTTTTATAACATATCATTGATGTATTGGATCAAACATAGTTGCTCTTTTGATTCTTTGACCACCATTGACATAACATACACAATACTGACTGATTTTTTACATCTTCCATTCACTGGCATTTCCATTATTTGAAAGGACACGAAAATTGGTGGAGATTTTATTCTCTCAAGTGGGGAAAATTTGTTAATGTTGCCCATGCAGAGCTGTGTGTGTGTGTGTGTGTGTTGGAGTAGGAGCCACGGTGTAGAAAATCCAAGTAATCCAACCAAAACAACGTCCTACCTCAGAATTGAGGCCATCTTGCCGGGGCAGTGTTCCCATCAGCCAAATCCATTGCCTTGTCTCCATTAAACAGCTCTCCACTTTTTAAGCTCATCCTCAGCCACTTCTCTAATCCCCATTACTTAAATAATTATTGATCATTCTCATTGTTTCCAACCATTAACAGGGAATTAGTCTTTTGTTTGTGTAAGGGTATTGTTTTATTGAATTATTAAGCAATAAACGCCTCGAAACTACGTCCTTTCCCCTTTGTTATATATTTATAAAACCTATGCTGCATCTTCCATGCAAATGCAAGCCCCTCAGTTTCTGAACCTACACGTTTGCTTCGTATCTCAGTTAACCTTTCTTGGATTTCGGAGTTCTAATTGTATATATTTGCTATACCCTTAGCCCACACGGATTCAAGCTCTAGGTTGAGCTTTTTTTTTTCTCTCTTTATCTTTCTCCTAGCAAATTATCTGGTAAAAAACACTTTTGTGTAGGCCATGGGTGAGTTTCAGTCGCAGCAATACAACCGTGGAGTTAAGGCCTCTCCTGAGAGAAAGGGTAATGGTTTCTCCTCCAAGTGTGCCTCCTTGGTAAAACAGCAACGTGCTCGAATCTACATTGTGCGGCGCTGTGCTTCCATGCTCCTTTGTTGGTACATTCATGGCGATGACTAGACAAGCAGCAACACCAGCTGCACTCTTCAGCGTAAACCATGTTTTTCTTGATGACTTTTGATCAATTAGGCTTCATGCCTTCATCAATCATGCTAATCCTGTTTTGGTTCTATGGAGCTCCAGTGTGGCGTATATAATATATATATACAAATTTTCTCCCATATTCTCCTTTTGTGTTTTTGACCTGGTTGGAGCAATCCCATTAGGTTTTAAGGGGAACAGGGGAAGCTTATGGCCTTGCCGCACTCTTGCTTTTTCACCAAGCATAATCTCCAGGGAATTGGTGAAATTATATTAATGTATCGAAAAGTTGTTTGCCTGTTACTTTTTTTCTCTTTTCTGTCACTTTCCCGGTCCTGGGTAATTTGGAGAAGTACCTGTAGAAACAATGGAGGAAACGCTTCTTACAGTTGTAATGGTTCGACTGGTTAATGTAGATTGCAGTGTATGTTTATATAATTATATAAACGGGATTTTAAATCTTTATGTTTAGAGTCTGTTTGATTCGACAGCTTTGTCTGCACATAGAGTTTTGAATGTTAATCGTCTGCAACAGGTTATATTACAGAGTGAAATTGCACTTTGCACAATTATATAGGACCATATGGTCTTCAATCGTTAGTAATTGTGCTAAGGTTAAGGCATAGTACTTAATGCATCTTGATCCTTCATAAATATAATAGTGTCCCACTTGTGTCTCAAATGTCTGATAAAACAACCTTAACACTTAAACAGTGAACAGTTTTCTTCGTTGTATTCTTACAAATAAATCAATCTTACAATTTTTTCCATTCACTAAAACAAATAATAATAAACAGGATATTAATCAATCATATGCCCTCTAGCAAGTTGTATTAGCCAGATTGGAGGAACATATATGAACAGTCCCATTTTTTTATAATATTATTTCACAAACTTCCATGGAATGCTGGAATAAGGTTTCAATGGTTTTTATTAGTCAGTTTAGCTCTCAGTTCCTTTCTCAAAATTTTCCCCGATGGTGCCTTTGGAATGGCTTCAATGAAGAACACCGCGGCCTATTCTCTTATAAAACACCACCTGCACCATTGACAAATATATGTTAAGCACATATTTCATCATCATCAGGTCAAATTCGACTACAACTACTATATGTTAATAGAATTAATATTACCTGTTTCGAAATGTACTGCTTGATTTCATCCTCACTTATTTCTGATTTATCCGATTTCACCAGCCGCCGTATCATTCGTGCTGAAAATTGCAAACAATTATATAATTTAAGTAACTCAGAGAGACATTAAACCAAGAAATTAGTTATGATATTACTATACACATGGATTATAAATTAACTATTCTTTTCACTCACCCGACCACAGCAGCATCAGTGATATCAGGATGGGCAATGAGCATGGCTTCAAGCTCTGCAGGAGCAACCTGAAAGCCTTTGTATTTGATTAATTCCTTCAACCGATCAACGATGAAGAGTTCATCATCTTCATCGATGTAACCAATGTCTCCGGTATGTAACCAGCCATCTTTGTCAATGGTCCTAGCCGTGGCCTCAGGGTCATTAAGGTAGCCTGCATGCAGAAAGTTCAGCAACATGGTTCATATTTTATTTTTCAATTTCTGGCAAGTTTTATTTACTAGTATTTATTTTCGAATGCTTTACCTTTCATGATCTGATCTCCTCTAATGCAAATCTCTCCAGCCTGGTTTCGTGGTAAGGAAGAGCCGGTGTCGGGGTCAACAATTTTCATCTCTGCGTTCCTTACCACAGTCCCGCAAGCCCCGGATTTGATTTCAAATGGTTCCTTGGCAAATCCCAAGCACATTGCTAGAACTGGCCCTGCCTCTGTCGGGGTCAACAATTTTCATCTCTGCGTTCCTTACCACAGTCCCGCAAGCCCCGGATTTGATTTCAAATGGTTCCTTGGCAAATCCCAAGCACATTGCTAGAACTGGCCCTGCCTCTGTCATACCATATCCCTGTAGAAAGTTTTCAATGTTATGTTATTAAAATCTGGTCCATAATGTCGACTCATTATATTCGCATTCAATGAAAGTAGGCCTGGTTCAATGTTGTTGAAAAACATTTTTGTTGCTTTGTGACAGTCTAAAAGAGCCTTCGACACCAATCTAGACGATAGTAATCAGACAATGAAAGCAGGCCGGCCACCATCACAATCAAAGTGAAACAAATCAAATTATACTGCACTGTAAAGTTGCTTAGATTTGTTGGGAAAGAGGACTAGGTGAATGATAGTCTATAGGGGCGAAGTCTGACTTAACAAATTAGAGTAACATTAAATTATATTTTTTTAGATAAAGAGGAGTAATTTTTATCATTATTTCAACTTAAAAAGTTATTAAATTTCTGTAAACTAATTTTTGGTATACATCCGATGAAAATCAAAAAGAAAATTCTCACACACATATATAATACAATAATTCCATTTTTATAATACTAATATATAATACATAGATAAAGCGGGTTGGTGACGGGGACATATTGATGAGTGACAGAGCTATATGGGGAAAAAACAATTCAGATCAGTACATTATGGGATATTAATAATATTATTTATTACATTACACTTCAATGCTTGGTGGGTTAATCTTAAAAGTTAATACTTCATTTATAATACTATAACGTCAGATAAAGTGCCATTCCTTCTTTGGAAAAAGTAAAAAAAAAAAAGAGTTACTATCATTCTGGATATGCATTGTATATTACCTTTACCTAACAAATAATTTCCCCAGGAAAAAAGCAAATTAAATCTGTGATTAATTAATTAATTAAGAAAATTATTATTTAGAGTAGTTGAACAAAATCCCAACACATAAAGTAAAAAGAGTTGACTTGCTCGTACCTGCCCGAGTTTGGCACAAGGAACTTGGCTCTTACGGCATCCTCAAGCTCTTTACCCAACGGTGCAGCCCCGGATTTCACAATCCTTACCGAAGACAAGTCATATTTATCAGTTTCCGATGACTTAGCAATGGCCAAAACTATAGGTGGCACAATCGGAGCAACCGTCACTTTGTATTTCTGTATCAGCTCCAACAACAGTCCGATCTCAAACTTCTGCATGATCAAGATAGCAGCCCCGGCACGTAGCCCGCAAAGCATGATCGAATTCAGAGCGTAAACATGGAACATGGGAAGAGTACATAAGATCACATCTTCGGTGTGGAAATACAAGTTCGGGTTTTCTCCGTCGACCTGTTGCGCAACGCTGGTGATTAAACCTTTGTGTGTTAACATCACCCCTTTTGGCAGCCCCGTGGTGCCCGATGAATACGGTAGTGCCACGATGTCGTCCGGGGAGATATCGACTTGGGGGAGATCGTTCTCGTCGGCTTGAGTCAACTCGGAGAAATGTAAACATCCTTCCGGGGCTAAGTCAATGCACATGACCTTGACATCGTTGTCTTGGGCGAATTCTTTTACTTTGTCAACGTAGACGGCTTGCGTGATTATGAGCCTAGCGTTGGAGGCTTTCGCTTGCTTCGAGACCTCCGCCGGAGTGAAAAAAGGGTTGGCGGTTGTGGCAATGGCACCAAGGAACGAAGCGCCGAGAAACGACAGGACAAACTCCGGGGTGTTGGGTAACAAAAGTATGATCACTTGGCCTTGTTGGATGCCGAGTTTGTTGAGCCCCGAGGCAACTCTCCGAGCGGTGATCTCGACTTCAGCGTAAGTGTAAACTTTACCGGTGTTTCCATTAATCAAACAGGGCCTGGAGGCAACGCTCGACAAGTTCTCAAAACAGTAGGAATGTAAAGGGAGATGCTTAGGGATGTCGATATCAGGAAGCTTTGAACGATAAATGATTTCTTCTACTTGCAATTCAGCTTGGGGTGCCATTTGGGAATTGAAAGTTGTGATGCAAAGAATTTAAAAAAATGCTAAAACTTGAAAAAAATTAGGCTTTGAATGTAAATTGGAGCCTGAGAAGAAATGATAGCTAGCAACTAGGTTTCACTGATACGGATACGGGGACGAGAAACGGTAATTTTTAAAATTATAGGGTACGGGTACAACAAGAGTACGGTAAATATAAAATAAATTATAATAAATATACATAATAATAATAATAATAAACATTAAAATTCAAAATAAAATTCATAATTCCAAAAAGAATTGTCTACAACTTACTTTGCTTATATGGTTGAGTCACAAAATTAATTTACATCAAAATTAGTATTAAAATTAAATTTCTAAATCTAAATTAAGTGTTTAATGCATAAAATTTATAATATAGTTATTTTATATATGAGAATTATCTCATGCACGGGCAGTGAAAACGAAAAGTTTTCACCAATGCCCTTAGTTTTAGGGTTTAGGATCTGACTTAAGGTTTATGGGTTTAAAAATTAGAGTTTATGGTTATAATTTCTGGTTTAGTGTTAGAATATAGGGTTTAGAGTTCAATGTTTAGTTTTTAGAGAATATGGTTAGCGATTTATGTTTTAATCTATAGACCTTAAATTTTAACCATAGACCCTAAATTCTAACCACATCCCATAAATTCAAAACTCCTACACTTAAATCCCTAAATATTAAACTCTAAATGAAGTCTATAAACCCTAAAATTTAAAAACTTATAATTTTCTTTCACTGCCCTGTATATAAAATAATTATTATTTATAATAATAAATAAATAATAACAAAATCCTTATAAAAAGTTAAAGTAAAAAAAAATCCCCTAATAATTTTAATAAATAGCAGAAAACTAATAAAACAAGAAAAAGTGGGATGTCATTGAATTATTTTCGGGCCCCACAAAAGCCAATAAACGAGGAATAAATTAAAAAAAGAAAATTTCACGCGGGGTTCCTTCTTCTGAAACTCTTCTTCTTCTGAAACTTCTGCAACTCTTCTTTTCCAACTTTTTTTCTTCAAGCCAATAAACACAATCGATGCAGGTTGGGTACGCGAGTGAACTCTCAATGCCGTCCCTGAAACGTCCCCTTCGATCTCCCAACATACTCAAATATTTTTTAACCGTACCCCATAAAAATGGGACGTCCCCGGTACATACCCCAGCCGTACCCAACTCGTACCCGTCCCGAAGACGTATCAGGCACGCGGGACGGCCTTCAAGTGCCGTACCCGTGCTTCATAGGCTAGCAATGTGGATATATAATAAGCAGATTGAAGTTGAGTTGGTGAGGAGAGTTGGTGGAAGGGTAGAATGGAGATTTTATGGGATTGGTTGAAAGGGAGAAATTACTCATGTTGTCCGTTAATTGGATAATGGATTGGGTACAGATACAGGAAATGACGTGACTATACAATATATGTGTAATATGTATAAACAAATTAACTTATGAATTACGAAATAAAATAGGATGTTTATTCAAAATAAAAAAATAAAACATGATTAAAGTAGGCGTGAATAGTAAATATATTAACATTATAGTTATCATGTGGACATGAGCACAGAGGGTAGGTGAAGGTGGGTTTTGGGGTCCATTTTGTGGTTGTTAAGGAGGGCTAGTTGACTTAGATGGTGAGGCCTTTTGAATGACGGCTTTCTTTTACGTACCACACTATCAATGCCACGATACCTCTTCACCCACCCCACCGCCTCTCCAACTCCGCTTTCAATTCCTCAAGGCCGATCGAAAAAAGCCTTTTATTACTACTTGTTCAGGTATGATATATAACCAAGGTTATTATTGTTCTTGGTGTCATTAACATTATTTAGAAGATGTTACCATACTGCTTTAAGGTTTTATTTGGTAAGAAAGATGAAAAAAATAAAAAAATTTAATTAAATGGTTAAGATTCAAATAAAAAAATATTACTATAAATCTTAACTATTTAATTTATTAACTTTTTATACTTCCTCATTTCTGTCCTTCATACTAAATAAAACTTAAATTGATTATATATATATATTTTCGAATTGGAAAGGACTGTGGGAATTGATTAGGTTTACTATTAGTTACCATACCCATATGAAATTAGATCTACCCACATAATATATTATATATTTAAAGTTTTACTCTTTTACACGGCTTGTGTATTAAAATTTTACTCTTTTATTTAATAATAATATAGATTATATAAGAATTAGATTGGCCCTGAAATCTCTTCCAAGTGACATTGTGATAAAAATGCAATGATCCATAATTATATTAAGCTGTTGCTATTTTGGGCTCAAAAACCTGAAGAGAACATTCTATATCCATGTCATGTTTTTTTTTTATGGCCGCATCAATAGCAAAAAAAAAACTCCAGTTAAATGTTCAGTCTGCTGAAATTTTGTCAAATCCACATTTTTTAGGTATATCTAAATTATTTTTCAAGCGATAACTACGATCACAATATCCACAATAAAAAATAATCAATACAACATAAAATAAATAAATAAATAAATATTTATTTTCTCTATCTTAATAAAATTATTAATTTTGTGTTTTAAAATTATTCAACTCAAATTGTCACTATGAAAAAATTCAACAAATTTTTAAAGACAAATTTACTTTTTTATTCTACTTTTAATTTTTCAACAAAATAAAAGTTAACTTTTTAATGGCAATTTTATAATTTAAATTATTTCACTACACAACTTTTTTTTTCAAAAAATTTCGTAAAAATATAATGTTACAAAATAAGTGGGACGGAAAGAGTATATGATTATAAATTAAATCAAGACTGATAACTAGAATGATTTTTATAAATATTTTTTGTTCAAAATTCTTGATAGAGATTACACTTAAATCAAAATAAAGTTAGATAAAAAAAACTCCTACATAACATTATACAATTAAAACTTAACCACCTAAAAGTTTGAAAACTATAACATATCAATACAACCAATGCATTGTTGCTAAAAGTTACATAAAATTAAGTCAACATTTAGGAGAGATATACTCACACAACTGTAAAATTGAATTTTATAAATTTACGTTTTACTGTAATTATTTTCCAGGTTTATAATCTACATGAATAGAACAATTAATTTGTTAAAATATTATTCGTAAAAAATAAATTTACAAAAATATGTAAAAATAATTTAATTTTACACTAATATAGGTGGATCACTTTCCATATTTATATTTCTTTTATTATTATTATTATTATTATTATTATTATTATTTCGTCAGCTTCCCCTTCACATTGTAGCGATGTCTTTTTTCGCTAAAAAACGAGGTTTTTCGAAGGTGTTTGAAAGGTGTTTGTGATTTTTTGATATAAAATATTTATTCCATGAGGTTTTTAAAAAACCGCATTTTAAAAAAATGGAGTCGCCACCGGCCACTTAGGTAGGCCGGACACCATAAAACCAGAGATTCAAAAAATATTGGGTTCGGGAGTCGGTTACGGATGGGGAAGGATTAGCACCCCCACACCGCCCAAAATTGGTACTTTAATAATTACCGCTTTATTAATATTGGATTTTCCGGATTAAAGTGACGATTATTTTAAAATTTGGTCATAATTGCGAATAAATTTTAAAGGCCCCGTTATTCGAGGGTAAACGCCCAACCACTATCACTACGCCTGATACTGGCCCCGTTTACGCTCGGATAAAAGGACACCGCATTGACAATTTATATCTCGATATACAAACTTAGTGAGCAAAATATAAAACATGGCAAATGATTTAAATACAATGCAAATAAATATTAACATAATAAAATACTAATCTAATAAATATTAATCTAAAACATACATACATAAATATTAATCTAACTCATAAATAAAAACATATCTAGCATAAATAAAATACTAATATTCATAAATATTAATCTAACACAAATAAAAACAAATTCAAAATAAAATACTATTCTAAAACATACATACATAAATATTAATCTAACTCATAAATAAAAACATGTCTAACATAAATAAAATATTAATATAAAACACAAATTTAAAACATATTAAATATTAATCTAAAACATAAACATGCAAAATAAAAAATAAGACTACAATTTTGAAATAACTAATACTTCATTAATTTATAAAAATTACAACACTAATAAAAAGGGAAGAAAATATACCTAACTAGGAGCTTGAATAAGGAACCCTGACTGAACCCCACCGAGATCTACCGCGACCCCTCCAAAAATTTAACTAGATCGGACCTAAAATAAGACCCCGATCTAATGTTGGATTGGACTAACTGGGTTGTGGGCACTGCCCCCAACCCCGGCCAGCCTTGCGGCCGGCCATGCCCCTATGAATTGATGGCAATTCAATTGCCAATTTCTCTTCAATTTTGGGCGTGATTTTGGAGTGAATTGGCTGCCTATTTATAGGCCAAAGAGGGTGGGTTAAGGGTGACGTGGAGCACCCTGCTCCACGCAATTTTCTTTTTTTAATAATATATATTTTTATATTAATAATTTTATTATTATAATAACACTAAAACCCGGTCAAAAATGAGTGATTACAGTTGCCCCTCTTTGTTTTTTTTTGTTTTTTTTTTTAGGGGTGCCCTTCTGTTACCTCTCCCGTTACAAAAGTCCCCGTTTCATATATATCATTGTCTTTGTTTTGGTGCAAGTTGCATCTTGCTTTTTCAGATCTGAACTGACAATTTTTGCTTGTTGTCTTGGGCATGTTACGAACACGGGGTTGAATATCGGCGTGGTGGCGGTATGGATGTTCGCGCGCGTGACGGCAGACGCGTTCTGGCCGTTAGATCGGATCGATCTAACGGTCGAGATGGCTTGAAGAACGAACGGCATGGATGAAGCCTCGATTTGATGAGGCGGCGGATCTCGCCGCGTGGAGCTCGCGATCGAGGAGTCGAACGCGTGGATCTTACGCGCGCGTGGGATATTAAAGCGTCGCGGCGTGGACCACACGCGCGGCGTGGCACTCGAGCGGTCCATACGTGTGGAACACGCGGTGGCGATATTTTTGACTTCTTGGTTGTATCGTGGCGTTGGATCGGATCTTGATCCAACGGCCCACAGTTACCTGCACACCATAATTGTAATTAGATAAGATTTGGGTTTGGGCCAACCGGGCCTTGTAATTTGTTTGTAATTGGACTTCATTTTTATTTGGGTTTAATATATTTGATTTTTTTTATCAGCCCATTAATAATAATATAATTAGTATAGCAATACACATACATACGAAAACGTATACTTATATTATACAAATATTAATTAATATAACATTATAGCATACGTACGTATAATCATGCATATAATTAACATAACATCTATATACACTAAACAAATACACTCGTACTAAATAGATACGTACGCTACATACATACACCCTTAATACGTATACATACATAGCTTATAATATACATGCACACCACACCTTATATACATATTAGTAACATTCATATAATATAATAAATATACATGCAATATTAATATACATTTCCAACAACTTAATTAGCACTCCACCAACAGCTATCAAGAAACGAGCAATAAACCCGATTGGCGATGCAATCCAATCAAATCAAAGAGCAATAAACGGCCTTGTTTGTCAAAAAGAGGAATAAACTTCCAAGGAAAAGACAGACCACATAAAGGCAAAATAAGATATAAAACTTTTAAAAGAAGTAGAAAGTGGCCAATGAACAAAACTTCTTCTCATCTAAGTAGACCAAATCTGTGACATCAAATTGTACCGTCATGTTAATCATATAGGAGCGTGGACTGAGAATCTATGCTAGCAGCAACTTCTAATGTAATTAATGAAGTACTTCATTGTACAATAATGTGAACTTCGCAGCTAAGTTGTAGAGAAAGCTATTGGGAACCGAGTGATCTATATCTCTATATATATAGCAGCTGGACAGACGGTCATTTCTGTGAAGAACTGCATAGGTTGCAATTGCATTCATTAGTTACTCGGTGGGAATTACTAATATGGCCAACAAATTAGCGTTTGATCTTCTCCTTGGAGTTGGTAACGAGAAGGAAATTTTGGAGCTTGCAGACGCCACATTCGCTGAAGAGTTGCAGCTTGAGGAGATCATTAAGGAGTCCATGATCGCCTCTGAAAAAGAGCTTGAAAATGCAGTTTGTGAAGCCATCAAAACACCCGAATGTCTTGTCTGCAATAGATTGTCCTGCACGGAATGCACTATCCCCCACCAGGACTTGGTGATTCCGGAGCCTCGAGTGATCAACCCAGCGGAGAGAGCAAAACAGCGTCCCCGGCAAAGATTTAGTTGCATTGAGCAACAGAGAATAAACTGGGATGACAAAGGAAGAGGGCGTTTCCAGGGGAGGAAACCTACAGGAAGATTCCGGGGAAGAGTAACGGGAGATGTTCCTCAGACCAGTTCCAGGTCAGTGTCTTCTTAACTTGTTTTTAATATTTATAAACTAATTTCTGCAACTTTGGTTGACATTTATTAAAACAATTCTCCAGCAACAAATTTCATGCAAAAAACAGTTCATGGGGTGAAAGCGATCTAATTGCTGGCACTGGCAATACTGAAGTTCCTAAGGGTAAAGGCAGAGCCATAGACGATGGCTGGTTGCTGGTCTCTAAATGGAAATCCGACAGAGCCGGTGAAAACAAAGCTGACAAACAGTGGCTTGATATGGAGCATCCTAATCCTTTAAAGGCTTCAAAAGATAACAACACAAATGCTGTTCATGAAAATGACTATGAGTCCTTGGATGATGATGGTGACTTTGATTCCGACGACTGTCAAAAGAGCCATGAGAGTCGCAAGAAAAGTAAATGGTTCAAGGAATTTTTCGAGAGAATGGATGCGTTGAACATTGAGGAGATTGATGAAACCCTGTGGCACTGTCCAGCATGCCAAGGAGGTCCCGGTGCCATCAAACGGTACCGAAGCATCAGTGATCTTATAGCACATTCCAAAAAGATAGGATCGAGAAGAGTGAAGTTACATCGAGAGCTTGCCGAGCTTCTAGAAGGGGAGCTGTGCATTAAGGGAACCTCAATTCCTCCTGATGACCCTATATCTGGTACCTGGAAAGGTTTAACGGACGATGCAAGAGATCATCAAATAGTTTGGCCTCCCATGGTTGTCAATTTGTCATTATGAACACAATGAGAAGCAATACTAAAGATGGACTGGTAAGATGAACATACATTATTCTTTTGGTTTTTTAACGGTTGAATTAATGATGTCTCTTTCATCTAATATGCGATGTGCAACTTCTTTCAGTTTGTTGGCATGGGAAATCAAGAGCTTCTTCAGCACTTCAGCTCATACCCGGTTTTAAATGCTCATCACTCCTGTGGTCCTCAAGGTCACCGTGGTTTGAGTGTCTTGATTTTCGAGAAGTCAGCCTTAGGTTATTTAGAAGCTGAGAGATTACATAACAATTTTCTCGAGCAACGATTGGGTCGATCTGCTTGGAATTCTTGTACGAAAGAGGTCCTGCCCAGTGGAGAGCGTCAACTTTACGGTTTCATGGCAGTGAAGGAAGATATAGATGTCTTCAACCAGCATTGCCAAGGTACTGTCTGTTACTCATACTGTTGAGGGTTTTAGTTGCCCTGTACCATTCAACTAACATGCATAAGATTTACACTTGCTTCAAGTGACAAATTATTGCTAGTGAACAGGTAAATCAAAGATCAAACATCAGCTGAAATCATATCAAGAAGCGGTTCTGAATGAAATCAAGAAAATGAGGGAGGACAGCAAACAAATTATCTGGTTCAAGGACAGGCTTGAAGAAGAAAGGAAACGAGCAACAGCTTTTGAAAGATCAGTTAATAATCTGAGTAGGAACCTGCAACAGAAAATGGAGGACATCCATATATTTGAAAAAAGGGTCAAATCACTGCATGAAGACAACAAAGAAGAGGTAATAATACTCTAACAAATTCCACATGAAACTTTCCTTTTATGCATTAGGTTGCTACTATATATACATATTGGTGACTAAAAGTTGAGTGGAGTAATTTCTCAGTTGGAAGCCCAGGAGAGCTTTTACAAGGACCAAATCAAGATTCTTGAAGCAAGAGTGAAAGAGCTTGATGATAAGTAGAAGGAATTAGGTGCAAATACTTTGCATACAGGGGAACCTGCACCTGCCATGGCCGAACAAATGGAGGAGTACCCTAACACTCCATACCAGCACAGCAGGAACCCAGTATTGGTGAGTATTCAAGTTTGAAGAATGGAAGGCTCCCAAGCAACTCCAATGAAGATGGAATTTGAAAACATTAAACTATCAGCTTTAAGACTTTAGACCAACTCATGAAGTAATATTAATGTAGGATGTGGTTGCCTTTTGCAATATGTACCTTCTGTTTATTGACTTGGCCAACCCCAAAAGAATATAGATTCTAAAGTGATTAATTATGATGCTTTTTTTTAAAGCAGGACTAATTTCACTCTAAAAATTAAAATCATAACCCTAACTTAAAATCCTAAATCCTAAACCCTTAAACACTAAATTCTAAACACTATGACCTAAATCGCTAAATATTAAACTAAACCCTAAAACCTTAAAATGGGCTCACTCGTGGAAAATAATTTTTTCATCATCAGTGCATAAATATTTTCTCATGTAATTTTATTGTTTGATGATGATAAAAATTAGTTTTTAAAATTTATTTATTTTGTAATTTTAATCTTGTTAATATTTAAGGATAATTTTTAACAAAAGATAAATATAAAATTCAAATATTTTTAAACAATTAAGATTTAAATCGTTTCAAATATGATTTTTAAATATAACTGGTTAACATTTTCATTACAAAAGGAAAAAATAATTATCTATCTACCAATCCTATATAATATATTTAGTTGAAAATTGATAGTTATTAAGCAAAAAGCTTTAAAGTAATAAACTAACCTCATTTTCTTCTACTTATGGAGTATTGCATTGTAAAAATGAAAACAATAATACTAATAGATATTATAATCACAATTGATTTATTGATTGTATAAATATTTTTCAAATAATTTTCTTCCATAAAATTATGGCTTAACGACTATTTTTGCTCCTGTAGTAGTCTCAATTTATCGATTTCGCCCTTATGGTATTTTCGCATCAATTTGGCCCATGAAGTAGTCGAATTGCATCACCGTTTGCCCTTTGATTGATACTCTAACCCTAATTTCTAAATCTCAAACCCTAAATCCTAAACCCTAATTAAAATTTTTTATTAATCTAAAGTGATTATAAAACATAAGGTATTCCCAAACCCTAAATGGTGATGCAATTCAACTACTTTAGGAGCCAAATTGATACAAAAATACTATAAAGACGAAATCGATAAATTGAAACTACTATAAGGGCAAAAGTAGCCCTTAAGCCATTTTTTAAGAAAAAAAGTAGTACTTTTCCAATGTGATTAAGAAGAGGATAAAGAATTAAAAAAAAACAATTACAATTATTTATCCCCTCCGCTTATTGTAATGGTACCAAAAAATATAAAGGTTATAGAAATATTTTTATGAATAAATATATATTTTAGGGAAAATTCTATAATGAATGATATACACTATTAATTTTTATTTTTTTATTTTAGATAAAATCATTTTAAATAAATATGTGAGACCCATCAATTATTTTTTTGCTATTTTTGTTATTTTTTATTTATTTAATTTATGTCAATATAAAGTTATGACATAAAGATAGTTTTAACCTCTAACATTTACAATTTTCGTCATTTTGGCCATTATTCTTTTTTAAAGATAAATTTGGCCCCTAACCTATATCATTTTGTCAAACTACTAATTTTTTAGCTAACATCTCAATTAGACCGTTAAAAAATTTAAACGATGATGACATGTTAATATTCTTATTTAAAAAATATATTTCTCAACTATTTTTAAAAAAATAATAAAAAATAAACATAAGCAAACAACTAAATCATTATGGAAAAATAACCCCTAAACACAAAGCTAATAAACAAATTCTGAAACCTAATTCAAAATTCCTAAACCCCACTTTAAGTTTCCATATCAAGGTTTTCGAAACCTATAATTTTCTACTTTGTCATTTTTTCAATGTTTTCAGGATTTTTTAAATTTCATAAAATTCCATCTTATGTTTTCTTTAAAATTCATTTTCAAATAGTAAAATACTCGATTCAAAACCTCAAACCATCCTAATTAAATTAAACACTAAAATTTCAAAACCCTAAACTAAAGAAATAAAAATCCCAGTTGGTTAGTATCAAAAATATTCTTTGATTAAATAATAAGTTATTTCTACAAGTTTTAATAATCACGTCAAATTTCTTTGTAATCTTTTATCTATTCATTCAAAGTGATTCAAATTTAAAAAACAAGATTCGATTCAAAGTGATATCAAATTTGATGATAAAATCATATTTGTTTGTATGGTATGTATTGTTAGATTTTAGAATGAATTTACTTTGAAAATTATAGATTGATTTCATGAATCTTTAGCTAAGATTTTAAATTCGAACACCATTTATGATTAACACAATTCTTTTTCAGGTTTATATTTTTGTTTTAATTTTAATTATCTTTTATAGTTTAAATCAAAATAAAATTTTATTATACATGTAAGTATGTAACAAGTTAGATTACATGTCATTTAAATGTATTATCATTGTTAAATATTTAACGGTCTATTCAACACGATAGTTAAAGAATGAGTAATTTGACAAAAATATATAGATTGAGGGTCAAATTTATCCTAAAAAATGAGGGCCAAAATATCAATAATTGTAAATGTTAAGGCTTAAATTATTCACACAAAATTGTAGCAGTTTCAACATCATTTTATGCCTAAAATTAACCTTATGCTTGAAAATTGTAGCAATGGAGGAGGAATAAGGATGATGGATATTGTGACAGTAGTGGGTTGTCGCGATGGTGGCTAAATTATAACAAAGTTAAAAAGTTGAGGGTTAAATTTTTATTATGTCAATTTGAAAAAGACAATTTTAACATCATTTTCAAATTAGCATTAAATTTTGTGGTGAGTCCAAAAAATTTATGTAAAAGAATTTATTTAAAATAAAAAAAAAACAAATAAGAGAAAAAATAGGTGTGACATTAATAGTGTATATCGGCGTGTGGCAATCATTGTAGACTCATCCATATTTTAGTATCTAAATTTGTTTTAAGGCTAAATTTGTTATTTAATTTTTTAGTGTAATTTGGTACTTGAACTTAATTTTAAAGTTTAATTTAGAAATGAACTTTTTTATTTAATTAGGTACCTAACCTTGACTTTTTAATTTAAATGAACACTTGAATTTGACCTTTTAGTTTTGGTTGATATAGGTACTTTCAATTTTTTCCCAATCTAAACTTAAAAGTTAAGTCCAATACCTATTCGAATTAAAAAGTTAAAATCTTTTACCAATTTGGTAAAAAACCAAATTTATGAACATAATTGAAAAAAAAACTAAATACAAGTAGCTAATTGAGAAAAAGAAACTCATGTCTAATTTAACCTAAGGTACCAAAAATATATATTAACCCTATTTTTTATCTATAACATTGAAAGAAATTATAACGTCCAATAAAAGAAAGTATTTAATATAGTATGATTGTGCTTGATTTCCCACTAATGACCAACCAAAAGGGCTGTTCTACTTCTAAATAAATAAATGTAAAACGAAGCGTTTAAGTCAAGATTAATTGACTAAAAAGAAGGGAACGGATTTTGAGGTTTACAATTACCCCCTTATGAAGGAGTTCAATCAGACTAGGGATCTTTGGTGCTAAATTACTAGAAAAGCCATGCCGCTTCCTCCATTTTCTTAAAGATATAAAAATGGGAATTTTGAGTGTTGAGACAGTTGGTAAAGAGTCTTTGGCATCATCATCATCATCATCATCATCATCATGGCACAAATGGCACCATCATCTGATCTTGATTTTGTCGATGATTTTTACTATTCGGCGCTCTATGACGAAGACGAAGATGAAATCTTCCCTCCATCCGATGGCAAGTATGCCGAGGAGTTGCAGTTTCAAGAGGCTCTCATGTCATCAACAGTCTCTTCCAACATGGGTAACACCACCACCATCTGCAACCCATTCATCGCCCATGCTTCATCGTCCGTATTGATCCAAGCCACGCCTCTGCCCGGCTTCATGGAAATGGAGACAAAGGAATCCGGTGAATCCTCCTTGAGATTCTGTGAGATTTGCGTTGAAAGGAAAGAAAACGACCAGATGTTCACTACGGAAAGCTGCAATCACTCTTACTGTTCTGATTGCATTAGCAAGCATGTTTTGACGAGGGTTGAAGAAAGCGTGACCACCATAAGGTGCCCCGGAGTGAACTGCGGGGCTGTCTTGGAACTCGATAACTGTAGGCCTCTGCTTCCCGGGGTGGTAATCCAGCAGTGGGAAGATGCTCTTTGCCAGGAGTTTATTAATGCATCCCAGAGATTTTACTGTCCTTTCAGGGATTGCTCGGCCTCTTTGCTTAATGACGGAGGGGAAGTTATTAGAGAATCTGAGTGCCCTTTTTGTCATAGATTGTTTTGTGCACAGTGTTATGTGCCATGGCATCCGGGGATTGAATGTGCGGAATTCCAGAGGCTTAATGAGGATGAAAGAGGCGGAGATGATCTCATGGTGAGGGAACTTGCCAAGGAGAACAAATGGGCTAGGTGCCCCAAGTGCAAATACTATGTTGAAAGAACAGTTGGTTGTCCACATATGACTTGCAGGTCAGTTAAAATGTTGTAATCATTTATAATACTGATTCGTCAATGGCAATTAACAATTGCCCTTGTCTTTGGAATTTGGATGATTAGATGTCATGTAGATTTTATCCTTGCATATACTGGGATGGGAAAAATTCCCCTCTAGTCATATAGATGTGTTTAAACTGGACTCTTTAGATCTGTATGATTCAAAGCTTGTTAAAAAGGCTGTTTGGGGTTGATAAGGGACTTGTCCTATGATTGTGGTTGCAGGTGTAAGTTCCAGTTTTGCTATGGTTGCGGAGAAAAGTGGGATGACAATCACGGTGGTTGCCAGAGGGATTAAGAGCACAACAACTCAACAAGACCACAGTAAATGTTACAGTCCTTTTTCTTTTAGCGTCTTAAAAGAAACTATTTGCATCAAATGTGGAGCAAGTTTAATTAGGTCTAATGTTCTAGTTTGTGAAAGATCAGACTATCTGTTCACTTTAGTACCGAGAATTGCATGTTATTACTCTATGTGAACGATGTTTTCCATTGGAGCATGTTCTTGATTGATCAAGTTAGTGGTTCATTTTGTGGTGGTCTATGTGTTAAGTTTACATGCCGAAATGCATGTTAAAACACAAGTATAAAACCATAAGAACTGTTCTGTATCCTATAAGCTTTTGAATGACAAAAGCTCTTGAAAACAGGGTAGCAATTTTAGTATTTCACTATAGCCAAGTGAAAGAATAAACTGCTAAAGTACACTTTTCATAGCAATGCTTAATTGAAAAGGATAAAAGCACTCCCTTATGACCTTTTGTTTTCTTAAGCTATTGCATCCTATATGCTGTTGTGCTATTTCCTGATTGGTTTTAACTAAAACAAGCAAACAGAACTGATAATCTCTCTCATGAAGGACATTCCAGAGCAGTGAGTCTCCTTTCAGTTTCATTTTCTCTGGTAGGAATCTGTATTTCTTAAAGGCAATCAATGTTTTGGTATGCAATATGTGATCTTCCACTCAGTATCACAGTTGTGCTTTTGTCATAGTCCACCCCAGCACCGTTCTAGGATCAGGTGTGTTGCGTGAAACCAGTAAAGCGTCCCTGTACAAGTGATGAGAGGGGTGAGGAACCAAGGTGATCATGATCCAGGCCAAGAATGCAAGTGCACTTAAAGTTCTAAGCCTGTAAAACATTGCACGCCTCGAGCTCCTCACACTGCACTTTGGGTTAACAAATAGAATGGCTAAGGAAGCAGAGCAAATGCTAGCCTGATCAGAGATATTGCATCAGAAATGGGATATGATCTACTTTACCAATGAAATCACCTATATTCTTCCCTCCACCACCATATATCAATTAATAAATATGAGATCTTCATTTCAATATATATAGTAGGGATAGTCTATAAAATTGCAGTCCAAAGTCCATTTGCAGCAGATACTTTAAACATATGTGCATCGGGTCCATCCTAACCCATGCTAGCTGAATCATTTCAAGCAAATTTTGGTTCCCCTATTTTTGATTCACATTCAAGGCTACCACTTTCTTGTACAAGTGTATGTTCTCTACTTTTCCTTGTCCAATATGATGTTGGTTGTATAACAACAAAATCTTAGCTCTGTAGTCTGTATAGAGGATAAAAGAAGGCAGAAACATGTTCACCCCAATGATGATGAGTGGTAGGAATTATTGCAATTGAATCTTGACTGATAATGTTTCGATTACCCATCTTATGATGCACACCAAAATTTGATAAAAGGTTTGTTCATCTTACAGAGGAATCTTAGGCAAATAAGATCCAATACACCAAAAACGAGGTTCCTTATTTGAAGTGTTTAGAAGTAAAGAAGAATCAAAGGTTGAAGTGCAGTTAATGGGAAGAGAAGACGGACATTAAATAATGAATAAAAAATTACTGAAATTTATTGTTACGGGATCATTAACCTCTTTTTGAGAGATAGTTCGGTAAAATGTATAGTGCCGCTGTTTTTATATCTCAGGATCCCCGATGTGGGATTAATATTTCTCTATCTTCTCAAACGTGATATTATGCTAATTAAGGGTTTCCTCCACCGTGTTCAAAACCTGAAAGTTATCGATGCTAACAAATCCTTAATCATTTACTAATGGTGGTCTGATCAGCTTCATTCTCATAATTAATGCTTAATGAAATTATTTAACACGCGTCTCGAATTTAGATTGGTGGGGCAAAAATAGTTGGGAGAGGATTTTTGTCGTGCGGTCAGTACTTCCTTTTTTTTTGTTTTTCTTTTTAGCTTTTTGGTGGTAAGTGACAGAGTCAGACCAGAGATTTTGTATTAAAAAATGACATCTTCGTAGATAAGTTACAATTACAGAAGACTTCTTTAAAATGCATGGAAAAGTCATGTCTGGCCAGATATAATAATAAACAATAGGACTCGGTTTCATTGTTATTTCCCTTAGTAGTAGTTTTATTTTCTTCTTCTTTCAGGAAACTTGAAAACTGGATTAAACAATGGATATTTGAAGGATTGTATTTTCATATTATTTCTTTGTACAGATGTCGGAAATTGGAGAGGGTTAATAGTATAGCTAAAAACACAAATCGAAGTTTCAACATCACTTATGGAGTATTTGTATATTCTTTTGGGCATTTGGGAAATTGCTTAGTTGTCGATAAATTGCTTGGATCGTGATGGACATTTTCCTAGCAAGTTACGCGACAAAGGGCATATTCTTAGCAAGTTAGCTTCAAAGTTATGTCATTTATATATACCCATGAAGCTAGTTAATAGAAAATAAACAAGATAGGTACCTTAATCAAGTGCTTGTAATATGGCAAATGCTTCATCTTATTTCGATTTGGCAGGGGATATTTATTGGTCTGCTCTTTATGGAAACGATGAAGGGGATTTGAAAGACTTAGATGCCAAACTCGCTGAAGAGTTGCAGTTTCAAGAAGCAATATTGCTCTCAGTTGAAGAAAACATCTCGTCTCCAACCTCAACCTCAAGGGCGACCGATACCAGAGCGAACTCATCGATGACTAAGCAAAAGCCAAGAAATTCTGCGAAAAAAACTGGTGAATCCTCCCGGGGCTACTGTGAGATATGTGTTGACGGAAAAGAAAGGCATCAAATGTTCACAATCTCAGGTTGCTCTCACTCATTTTGTGTTGATTGCATAAGCACATACGTAAAGACAAGGCTGGAGCAACATATAACCATAATCAAGTGCCCAGGGGAGGGTTGTGGAGTCATGTTGGAGCTTGAATCATGTAGGCCACAGCTTCCTAAAGAGGCGATCGATCGTTGGGAGGATTTACTATGTGAAGAGCTACTTTACGAAACGGGAGGGAGAATTTACTGTCCTTTCAAGAATTGTTCAGTTTTGTTGCTTAATGATAACCAAGGAGAAACAATAGCGGAAACCGAGTGTCCCAATTGCCATAGATTGTTTTGTGCTCAATGTAAGGTTCCATGGCATCCAGGGATCAGCTGTGAGGAGTATCAGACGCTGGGTGAGGGTGAGAGAGGAAGGGACGACCTAATGGTGAGGAACCTTGCCAAAGAGAAAAAATGGCGTAATTGTCCCAGTTGCCGTTTCATGGTAGAAAGAACCGAAGGTTGCCCCCACATGACTTGCTGGTTAGTATATAATTTATGCTTGCTTGCTTAGAACACACTGAGAGAAATTCGTGCTGGTTATGTTCAACACTAGCTTCGTTTATGCTTGCGGTTGCAGGTGCAAATACCAATTTTGTTATGCGTGTGGAGCTGAATGGACTCATGATCATGGCGGCTGCCAAGGCGACTAAGAAACCATGTATAGAATGACAAGGATAGGAATGTGAAACAGCAGTTTAGTGAAATTGTTTTCAACCATTGGGAGTGTCTCTTAGCATCCAGATGCAAAACAAACACAACTTGTCCTGAAGTTGGTTTATGTTTAATGATCTTTAAACAGGAAGCACACAGTGTAATAAGTGATTTGATGCAAAATGTGTCGCTTTGTGAATATCATTTGGCTTTGTTTTTGCTTCTATCTGAAAGTTATTTCAAAGAGAACTCCGCAAAGTTACCAGATTAATACCAACAAGTGAAATCCACAATTCATTTTCCTTTCATCTTCTTCCCCTGGAGAACATAAATTTCAAGTGAAATATGATAATGTGCTCATTTGGGATTTCACCCTACACACACATCACTTGAAATAAAAAATAGAAAATTCATTTTCTTGCCGATGTCTTACTGCATAAACTAGATTTTAGTTTTCACCTAATCATAAAAAATAAGGCAGGTTTTTCCAAACCTAATTATTAATCAAATCCAGATTCCAAATGATGAATTATGTCAATCTGATAGCAACCCATATTCATGGACTAGTTCATTTATAATCAATCATTGTACTACTTCCCCTTAAATTGAAAAATTAACTCTTGGCTAAAAGTAAAACTGCTGATTCTTAATTGGTTCATGCTTCTTTCAATTTTCACACTTGGCTTTAGCTAAGCTAAGGTTGAGGTTGTCCTGGAACTGCTCCTTTCATAACACAATCTCATTCCAGTTAAAGTTATTAACTTTAGCCGTTTGGGTTTCGAAAAGCAGAATCACAAAACTGTAACTTGTCTGTTTGTGGCGCCAAATGTTCCATTACTTGCAATCTATCCATTAAAGAAGAACCACAGAACCCCCTAAAAAAAGACTGCTTATTTTACTCTGAACCCAAATGGCTCTCTTCAGAGTCCCTTGTTCTTTCCCTTCTACTCTTCCTTCATCATTTCCAAAGCTACTGTCGCCAGTTCCTTCCTTTTCGATTTCTTGTTTTTCAAAATCTACTCTCAATCAACTAAAAAACGACGACGATGACAGGAATACTGATAATCCCAAGCAACCCAAGAGATTGTCAGAGCAGTCTTCCTGGGAAACCAAAGATTCGGAAGGGAAAGATTATCTTTACAGGCTTGGCCAAGAGGCTGATAACATGAACATAGCTGCTGGTGCCAGAGCCGGTGTGATTGATGATCTTATTACTGGGAATTTTCTTGGCAAAGACTGTAATTTTTCCTCCCTTTGCTTTTCCTCTTCTTATATTTGACTTCTGGCAAACTGTTTAAAGAAATGAAATTGAAGATTTGTTTTTATTTTTATCTGTAGCGGATATTGTGTTTGATTACAGGCAGAAGGTGACGAGGTCCTTTGAGTATCTACAAGGGGATTATTACATTGCTCCTGTATTCTTGGTAAGAATTCTGTGAAATTCTTTCAATTTTGGTTCGGACTAAAGAGGAATTGTGCTACATTTTGGAGTTCTGAAATGGGTGAATTTTGATGATTGATATATGAACTCACACTGCTTTCTCATGTTCACAAGCTGCTTGTCATATGACACATTGCCTTCCTGAAGTGGTTATTGGTCAATTATGCACTTCTTGTATGATTGGTATATAATAATCTTCAGTTCAACTTTACTATCCGGTTTGACCTTAGAATCTTTACCCAAAATGTGGAAATTCACCATCTTTTTGCTACTGTTATCTTGCATTTCCTTTCTCCTTTTGTGTTTATTGTGATTTACCAGAAGCTAATACTGTATTATGTTTGCTTTTCTCATTGACAGGATAAAGTTGGTAAGTTCTATGAAATTACACAAAGATGAGAAGATTCCGATGAATGATACAGGAACAGTAGGAAATCCGGCAGAAATTAATGAACTGTGCATACCTTTAGTTTTCTGTTTTCTTTTTTGGAATATCCATATTGCTGGTGTTTCTGTTATATGCTTCACTAGGGGGATACATCTGATATATTACTGTTGATGCTTAACTATTATCTGTCACTGCTTACCACACCATAATCTTATTATCTCTGATGTGTGATCTTCCACTTGCCAACCTCCTCTTATTTTGCAACTTGATTCGTAGATTTTTATACCATTGTTATGACTTACCAATTTTACAACAAACGAAAATCATTATATCATTTGTCTTCTCACAGAATGACTTATTTTCCGTTTGTACTTACTGTAGCATGCCATATCGCGAAGAACTACCTTGCTCATCTTCTCAATGTGAAAATTCCTTTGATTCTAGGTATGCATTATATGTCATGCAGATTCTTTCTCTGACATGCATTTCTCACAAAATCAATGTAGTATCTTGAAATTCACTATTATCTAATTTATGAAACATTGGATTTTGACTTACAGGTGTCTGGGGAGGAAAAGGTCAAGGGAAAACATTCCAAACTGAACTCATTTTTCAGGCTATGGGGATTGTACCTGTAATTATGTCTGCTGGGGAACTAGAATCTGAATGGGCTGGTAAGACAAGTTTCCATTGTGTTCCCTTCCTCGTTGATATATATATATATATATATATATATATATATATATATATATATATATATATATCTCAAATGCTATTTTTCTGAAAGAATGTGAGGAGATCATCTACATTCAATTATTTTTCTTCTATGTGAAAAGACATATGTATTCAAATCATTGTTTCCTTAACAGGAGAACCAGGAAAACTGATTCGTGAACGCTACAGAACAGCTTCCCAAGTGGTCCAGAACCAATTTAGAAGCTTTACCATCCTCATTCTTCATATATGTATGTCTAGGTTTATGAAGTTGAAGTTTAAGAATACTCTTTAACACCTATGGTAAAGTGTGCAAGTGGTATTAGCCTTTCACTAGGGATATGCTATGATGTATAATGTGCCGACGAACAAATTATTCCTCCATTATCTTTTTCATGTATATTTTGGTTCTCTGCAATGATAAGATGAAATCTTCAACCATGAACTTCACTCGGTAACGGTATGAAAGAATAGAAAAACAGGAGAAGAGAGTTAAGCAGAGCTGAGTAAATGAGGGGATAGTTGGGGGGGGGGGGGAGAGAGAGAGAGAGCTTGAACTCCTTGAAATCATGTAATGATCTTCCAAAATAGCTTTTAATGTTCCAAAATAGCTTGGACACATGCAACTATTGGTGTAACTTAGTTGTCAGCAATTCCTATTTCCATCTCCGATTTTAAGGGGTTCATCAGTGCCTTACAGAGATGGGAAGCGAAGGGCTTTCAATAAAAAAATATTTATAGATACTCTGTATGTTGATGTTTCCATGTCATTGTTAATGGCTTTCTACAACTGTTCTTAATTGCTTGTTTGTTTGAATTTTCTGAACTAATGCAGGGCAAGATGAGTTGTCTGATGATCAATGACATTGATGCTGGCCTTGGTAGATTTGGTGAGCTAATGTTTTCTGGCAGTGGCTCCGAAAACCTTGAACTGTACCTGATTATGCTATAAGTTCCATACATTCCTTTGATTAATAAGTTCAGTTATTTACTGATTCATTATCTTCAACTTTATATATTTTCTCATCTTATCTAGGTAATACTCAAATGACAGTCAACAATCAGATTGTCGCTGGTACCTTAATGAATTTGTCAGATAATCCAACCAGAGTTAGCATTGGACAAGATTGGCGAGAATTCAGACATAACAAATAGAGTCCCTATCATAGTCACAGGGAATGATTTTTCAACCCTTTATGCTCCCTTGATTCGTGATGGAAGGATGGAAAAGTTCTACTGGTACATCATAATAATAGCTTCAATCTTTTCTTCACTTTGATGTGCCTTTGATATGTCTAGTTCTCTCATTCTTTGCTCCATTTTCTTTTTGCATCCTTACTGTGTTTGTGATACAGGCAACCTACTCAGGAAGATATTGTGAACATCGTTCACAGAATGTATGAGAAAGATGGCATATCTAGGGACGAGGTTGTAAGCATTGTGGAAACATTTCCCAATCAAGTTATCCTGGATCCTGCATGATCTCCATGATTAGATCCTGTCCATCATTTCTGTAGCAAATGTGTAGAGGGAGCAACAACGATTATCCTGGAATCCCGATTCTTACCTGTTTAAAGTTATGGTATAAAGTTATGGTATAAAGTTATGGTATAGGGAGCAACAGCCTTAGATTTTTATGGAGCTCTTAGATCCCGAACATATGACCCATCAATTTCAAAGGTATGTAATTCCTCATTCATGGTGCAATATTATTGCTTTCTCCTTGCTGATTAGTTGATTATTATTTGTGCCATGCTAGGAAGGTATCTAATATCTCTATACCTGTTTTTTGCCACCATTCGGACATATAGTAACTTAAAGTACTTTCATCATCTTACTCCTTTCCCATTGCAGTGGGTTGAGGATATTGGAGGAGTTGAAAAACTTGGAAACAAGCTGCTGAGACGAAGAAAAGATGAAGAGCTCCCTGTATTCACTCCTCCAGAGGTAGTATGATCATCCTAAACCATGTTTTAGAGGCAATGCATATGGTGTTAACAAAGTTTCCAAGCTTGCAATAGTTGTGAATTGAGTTGTTGTGGATGTGTTTGATTGAACAGCAAACGGTGGAGGCTTTACTTGAGTCAGGGTACTCTCTCCTCAGGGAGCAACAGCTAATCATGGAGACTAAACTTTCAAAGGAGTACATGAAGAACATGGATGACTGAATGTATTTGTGAATAGTAAAATACAGTTTTATTAATGATTGAGATTAAAATATTAATAAGCACATACAAAATGAATCGACTTTACATCGCCTCTTGTCACTGAATTACCAGATTACATCTGTGTGAATGAACAATGGGTCCATGCACTTTAATATCAGGGGCCCAAATTTAAGCCCCTAATTCAAGGAGTTGGTTCAAGCTTGGGTCCATGCACTTTAATATCAGGGGCCCAAATTTAAGCCCCTAATTCAAGGAGTTGGTTCAAGCTATGGCATGAGTCCATTCGTAAAGCTTAACCAATGCTAGACAGCTACCTCTGTCACAACTGGTTGCTGTGATAAATGATATTGTTTGGACCATAAATTATACGCTCTTAACAAGGCTGTGACAGCTTATCATTAAAATGAAAAAGGTTTAATAGTTTTAGAGGCCCTCCATTTTTAAAACTTCTCAAAAGTTGATTTTTTGTAGGATATTGACAACTTCATTTCCCATTATGTTAGTGCTAAGAACAACCCAGTGGAATAATCAATCTAGAATCCAATGCTTAATTTGAAGCACTCTCACCCACTTTCCAACGCCAATAATTTGTTAAAAGAATAAAAATAATAAGAATAAGAATGTGAAACCTTTCTTGTCGCTTGGGACAATATTCCAAAAGCTTCTAGGGATGATTTATTTATGGATTGGGCACTTCTTTCCGAGTGTAAACGTAGTTGACTTGACGACAACACTTGAAAGAAGAAAGAAGAAAGAAGAAAGAAACAGCACTAATCTTGGTACCTGTCTTCTTAATTTTTCAACAACAACAACAAAAAAATAGCAATTTGATTCCTTTTTCTTTGTTTATCTTTGAATTTTGATTACTTTACGGTGGTTAGATAAGCTTGAATACAATTACAAATAGATAGGCAATTCCCGCGTGGAATTAATGTATGCTTGCTTGGCGTGTTGGTTCTGTTTTATCTGATTCAAATTCATTTTTACGCAAAAGCAAACTCTATTTTGTTGCATTTGGGATAAATTTTGTTTATTATGCTGAATAAAATATTACAAGACTGGTTTCATTCATTCGCAGCCTTCAAATTGTTTTTGATTTTTAGGTGACATTATTATACTCCCAATGTGATCCTTTATGATTGATTCCATTTGGCGTTTGGGGTTTGACTCTATTTCTTTAGGGTTTTTTTTGTCTTTCTTTTTTAAATTATACCATTTGTTTTATTGGAATAACGAATTTTATTTATTTATTCTATATGGTTTATCAATATAATTTTCTATTCTACACGATGTTGATAGATTTTTTTTAATTTCATTAACGGTATAATAGTTTTATTCCTATGGATCCTAACATTCTAACCAAAAACGTGCTTTCTTAGTTTGTTGATTCATTTTTTTAGTTTTTTAGTTAAAAATTAATAAATTTGATATTCAGATTTTAATATTTATTAATATTACTCTTAAAAAAAATAAAGATTTGAAAGATTTCTCTCTTTAGTGGCCTGGGTGATTGCAATGGAACATACTTTTAAATTTTTTGACATTCACTGTCAACAAATACAAAATTTTATGTTTGGGGTGAACCTATAGAATTTTAGTTGGTGAACTTAAAAAATTTTAGGGAGCGAAAGTATATTTCTAATAGAAAATACATAAAAAATTCTAAAAAAATTAAATTATATAAAAATTTTAAAAATTTAAGGGAAGCAACCGCCCCCTCCAGCCCCTAGGCCCATCCATGTTCAGTATCTTTTTCAAGTATTAATCAAACCACCTTCTAATCATCACAGACAAGAAGAATTAACTTCTTACAAATTACCACAAATAAATTTAGTATATTTCATTTCACTAAATTAAAATTATTTAACGTAGTTAAATGTTTTATTATTATAGACGGTATTAGTATTATAAATCATATATTAACTATTTAAAAAGTTAATTTCTTCTTAAAAAAACACCTCAATAAGTCTTAATGATATAAAATAATCGTTTTGGTGATTTAGGTCCAAACAATAATATTTTATAAAAAATAAGATAAAAATATGAATAACATAAAACGTTAAAAACCATAATTACAATTCACTCTTTTTTATTTGTATATGTATACATATGTGGAAGAAACGTTGATATCACTAAGAAAACCCCTCCAAACGGGTGAGATGTGTTTTGGGCACAAAGACGACAAGGGAAAATGGGTGTGCTAATTGGTTAGGGTTATATTAGGTAAGAAGAGTCTTCCACACTACATAAAGTGACATAACCCACCACCGTTTTTTTATTTATTTTTTAAAACTACCAAGTTGAAGTTGACGAAATCCGCACCAGACCCTTCATCAAAATGCTCTGTTTTTTCCCCTTCAAATTTTGCACACAATTATAACCCCAAATTATCTGGACAATTAATGGCTATGGATCATTTTCATCAGAATAATTTTGTTCCAATTTTCATTTTTATGTTTGTAATTTATATATATATATATTGTTGAATAAAAACTAAAAAAGGACAAAAATGCTAATATGATATATATGATGTGTGCATGTTAACTCATATGATATCATATATGATGTGCATCATCAATATTTTATTAGAAAATAAATGATTTATACAAATATTAATTACTAAAAATCAAGTGACCAACTTTTCTGCCTCAAACAGTTACAAAGATTCTTCCTTTCGTTGTATAAAAATAATGGCAATACTAATATAAAATGACTATCAAAAATACTTTTAAAATATTCAACTTGATGCTTAGTGCTTACCTACCATCCAATATTTTAGGGTTTAAATGTATTTTATCCTTTTAATAGTACCAAAAATCAAATGAACATCCGTTTTTAATTATATACTAATTAAGTTTTCATTTTAAAAAAGTATATTTAGTTTAAAAATAAATTTCAACCGACCGATGTTTCCAAATTAATAAATTTAACGATAATCAGTGTGATTAACGATAACTACAATTAAAGGGGTTCAATTGATCTTGATTTTTCAAACAAAGACTACTGATTCATAATTTAAAACTATAATTCACTTAACTTTTAATTACAATTAGATTGAAGATTTGAAATTTTCTGTTTAATTAGCTTTAGTGGAAATAAATAAATTAAGTTCTTGAATATCAAATATTAATCAAAGAACTCATGATTACATGAATTACTATCCCAATTATACAAGATCATCATGTTTAGTAAATTTCTAATCTCATTCTCTGTTCTCAGTCAATTAGCATCTCCCAACCATTAAAATTCGAGACTCAAATCTAAAAAATTTGAATTTTAAAATAAAAAGATAATTATACTCATTATTCCATCTGAAAAGTTAAATTTTATTTTAAAATAATTAGTTATTATTTGATATACTAGTGGGGAAGTTTTTTTTCAAACAATTTTATTTGACTCTTACATGTCTAATTAAAATTTAAATAATAACTAAAAATAGTTATTATTCAATACACAATCAATTAAAAAAATAACAACACAAACAATATTCACGTTGTCAAATGTATTTTTACATATATTTAAAAATATAAAAAATTAATAATAAAACACTTCTCCATTCTCGTCATTTGAACATTGTTTATAAAATTAATTTTTATTGGCAATTCATCAAATAATAATCATTAAAATGTAACCTGCATAAACAAAACTTGTTAAAATACTTGTGATAAACTATACTCTCTACGTGTAAAGCATCCATTTCTAACTTTGCTTCGCTTTAACCTTTATTTTTAGGGGTTTATCTTTTGTAAAAAAAATTGATACACAAGCCGTGTAAAATTTAGTTTACACGTGCCTTTTAGTTTTAGGGGTTAGAGTTTTAGTTTAAGGGTTTAAGGTTATAGGGTTTATAATTTAAGGTTAGTTTTTAGAATTTAGGGTTTAGGGTTTAGAGTGTGAAGTTTAGGGTTTAGGGTTAACGTTAAGAATTTAAGATTTAAAATTTTATAGTGTAAATACACAGATTTGTGTAAAATTATTTTTACACAGCCTGTGCATCAAAGTTTTACCCTTATCTTTTTTGTTATTAGTTTTGCTCCGATTTTGAAGAAAAAAAACTGATTTTTTTGTTCATTAATTTTTTTTAAAATGTTATAAAAATTTATAAAAAAGATTTTTCTCGAATAATTGCATCATGATTAAATTATTTTCATTTATGAATAAAGAATATGATATCTTCAACTTCAATTTAGACGTTAGGAGAATACTTTCATATTAGCTTAAGAAAAAAAATACAAAATAGAGAGCTCACAGAAATACATGAATAACTTGCTAAGACGGCAATAAATATTCAAAAGAAGTTCCATAAATATAAAAGAAAATGAAAATGGGTTTATGGTCGAATATATGGTTGTAAATAAGACGAGACAGATCGTGAGTTACTTTAGCCCGCTTCAGTCAAAGCTCGACTCGATTGGACTCGATTCGAGCTCGAACTCTGCTCAAGTTCTTAACGAGTCGAGCCGAGCTACTTGATACTCGACTCGAAAAGTTTGCGAGCTACTCGAAAATATAATATACTAATTTTCTTTTGTAATTTAAAATCTAAATTCCTAAAATATAAACCTTAAACCCTAAAATCTAAATCCTAAATCTTAAACCCAACAACTTAAACCTCTAAACCCTAAAATTAACAAGCTTGAGTTTATACAACTTGTGTATCAAAGTTTTTTCTTGATAAGGCTTTAAATGAGACGTGACAGATGACAAGCTACTCGAGTCTGACACAGTCAAAGATTGGTCAACACTTGACTCGATTGGGCTCGAATCAAACTCGAACTCGACTTAAGTTCTTAATGAGCCGAGTCAAGCTCAAATTTTTTAGGCTCATTAAAAGTTACTCAAGCTCAAACTCGATTCAAAATCTTAACGAGCCAAGTTAAGCTCAGCACTACTCGAGCTCGACACGGCTCGTTTACACCCTAGTTGAAGACAAAGGAAAGAAGCTAGGCGTAGCAAATGTAGTGAAAAGACAAAAGCGTCATGTCCTATATGTGAACATAGATTTATATGTCACTACTTGATTAGGTAGAAACCTTGGTAAAACTAAAGATGTCACTACTTGATTAGGTAGAAATTAGGGGTGTATACGGTTCGATTTCAGTTTAATTTGGTAAGTTATTTTAGTAACCATCGATTTTCGGTTTTTCTATATAAACGTTAATTTTTAAAATTTTATATTTTATTTTGACAAAATAGCTTTATTTGATGACTTTTAAACATTAAAAAGTTAGAGTTTTAAAGTATTTTTCATAAATATTTATTAAAAACTCAATTTTTTAAGTAAAAATAATAATTAAAAATGTATCTATAGCATTGTAAGTATAAAATATTTAATTTTTTACATTATAAAAATAACTATAAATTAAATAAAAAATCAAATTCGATTTAATTCAGTTCGATTTGATTAACCACAGTTCGTAAACTTATGAACCATAAACCGTCCAAACGCCTCGATTTAGATTGATTTTCAATTTTGCATTTAACCATACTCACCCTAGTATAAACCTTGGTAAAACTAAAAATCAGGTCAGGCCCGTGGGATTGCCATATCCGCTTCCTTATTAGCTACGTGGCCTACCCTCTTGCCGACACTAAATTAATTTTTCCTAACCAATAGCGTATTAAAACAACAAATTTAAATTGCATATATTTTTGTCATGCAGTAATGTTAACTTTATTTTCTTACCGTACTGGAAAAAATATTTTGGAGGAAAAATACTAATTTACCAATCAAACTTGGAGCATTCGTAATTAAAGTTTAAGTTAGAAAGTTCAATTAAAATAAAAAAAATAATGACGAAATCTAATAAAAAATAAATTAAATCAAATTCCAATATTAAATATGCTGAACATATTTTATCTTTAATTCAAATTACAACGACAGATATCAATATTAAAAAATTTAAATTTCAAGTAAAATACAGTGTGAAATTTACTCACAAACCCTTATTAATATATTGTCTAATCGGGATGGGAAAAAGATCCAAAGCACAGTGGTATTGTTTTGTAAATGAAAGAATAAATAAATAAGCATCTCGCATCAGCTGAATGCATTAGTCACGTGTCGGTGGCTATTGTGAATTGTATATACGCAAAAGCAGAAGATTGGTATAAACGGTTATTTATATTAAGTTTGTAATAATTAATTATGGTTATGGTGGAGGAAGTTACAGCCGACTACTACTCCTACTTGTACTACCTAAGTTAATTAAGCCAACAAACCAAGCTGCCTTTCCCTCTTCCTCGTCTGTGCAAAGCATAGCCATAGAGATAGCCGCTTCTCTCTTAATTTCTTCATTTCCAATGATATAGATCCCAGAGAGGGCGGAGATCTTCCCTTTGGAATCACACAAGAATATTTGACGGAGGAGGAGAAAAGATCGAAGAAGATTAAATTACAACAAATTCTATGGATTGGTGGCAGAAGGTGATCTTCCCTGTTCGACGTCTTTGGTTTGCCGTTTCTTCACGTGTTAAAGCTCGCAAAAACGGTGCGTTTCCTCCTCTCCCTTCCTTTCACCTCTTTCTCTTTCTCAGTTAATGCTCTTAGTTTGCCAGAGACCACTTTTATTCATCATCATCTTCTTCTTTAGTTTAATTATGTTTTTATTTATTTTTCTAAAAAAATCTTAAATTTGTTTTGCTGTGAATTATTGCTTCTTTTTTAGTTTCAAAAGGAGTTCAACTATTCAGGAGAAAGAGAAACAATTTTTTTTTATTAAAAAAACTGTTAATCATCATGACTGGAGTCGGTAAGTGTTTTTATGCGACGGATTGAAACATTTTATCCAATCATATCCTTTTGAAACAAAAATATTTTAATTTCGCCTAAAATCTATAGTTGTAGTAAAATAGATCGGATCATGCACCGACACCAATTAAAATTCAAAATCTTCAAATATCGAATTTGAATGAATAAATTTCATTAGGAGGAATAAAGATAGTAAAAAACTGAATTTTAAACTGAACAAAGGGAGAAGAAAACCATTTTAATTTAACTAATTAATTATTTAAAAAACTAAATAATTGCCATATATCACGAGATGGTTCTTTGATTAATCTTTTATCGAATTTATTTGTTTCCGTTCTGAAGTTTTCCTTTCTCTTTCATCCTTCATTTCTAAAAACTTTGCAATATGAAGATCCTTAGCAGGTATAAGAGACTTGTGTCAACAACAACATGTATGAGACGCAAATTTGAAAAGATGAATAATATTACCAGTGTAGTTTATATGCATATGTAAATCAATCTAATATATATATAATTATTTAATACAATTATATGACCATCGTTGATATATAAGAAATAATATATTATTACCGGACCATATAATACTACTCAAGAATGTTAAAAAAACAAGTGACCTATCATTGTTTGTTCATTAACCATAGATAAAGTTACACACGAATAATTGAACAAATAATTCAAATGCATTATTTTTTTTAAAAAATTAAAGAGGGAATTCAAGTTTTGGCGATGGAAAAAATACAAACCCTTTATCCAAGTGTTAAGCAGGTTGGTATCGCTTAAGCATGTCTTGAGTTCGAGTTCTTGCGTATGCAAAAAAAAAATCTCATTAGGAGGCTCACCCACTAAAATTAAGTGTGCGAGGGAATCGGTCTGAATTAATCTGAACAAAACCCTTAAAACCGAAAAGGCAACCCAAAAAAAGGTTAACGATGGTCCCATGTCTCTTAGTTACTTTTTTGTGTGTGGATAAATCCATCTATTAGTTATTAAGCACATATCAAAATCTTGATTCTCAAGTTAATGAGAAAGATTAGGTTAAAGATAATAGAAATAATAATCCTTCCTCGAATGACAAATAAAGTGCCGCCACATGGATCGAGCAACATGTTAAATCAAATAATTAAGGAAAGTTGATTGAAGATATTTTAGTAAAGTAATTACGCGTCTTATCTTTTTTCCGAAACTTCAGCTGAGATTGGATGAATGTCATTATTTTATTTTAAATTATTGACTAAAAAAGAATTAACTTTTCTTTTAAAAAAAATAAATGGAAGGAAGTGTGTAAATAACGAATGGGGATGATGCAGGGGCAGGGCTGTTGAAGCTTCACGATGATGTACAAACTTGTGGGTACGAAGATGTGCAGGTGATGTGGGAAATGCTGCGAAGATCGGAATCAGAGCTGGTGGCTGCTAACATCCCCAAGCGCAAGCATCGTCCACCTTTCTGGAGAATGGTCGTCTGGTCTTCTTCTAACCACACTTCATCTTCTTCCTCATCCTTCTCCCCAAATCATGACTGACTTCAAACCCTTCCTTTTTTTTTTCCTTTCTAAATTATATATAATAATAAATAATGTGTTCCCACTCTCCTTCAACTCAGACATTCGTGTCTTACTTTGTTGAACATATGTTATCCAATTTGGGTCAATGTTAAATGTGGATAACGTTCTTGATATGCATTGAACAAATTATGCCAGCATATCCATCTTAGAAAGTAGAAACTAAGTTGAAAGAGAGAGAGCGGTATGCATGAAGTTTTGGCAACTGAAAATGATGTCGTTTTCATACATACACCTATGGCGAAATATTTTTTTATCTTTACAAGCGAATCAAGAGGTTAATAAATGTTGCTGATAGTATTTGATAAAACCTAACGATTAGTACATAATGAGAGCAATTGCTTGAGTCAATAAAATTGTGATCAAATCAAATTACTAAGACCGATAAAACCATCACAAACAATTTAAGATAGATACACTGGCTGACTGGCATACGCAGCAGAAGACAAACAGAAATATTCTAAAATGAGAACCCCTATGCCCATCTTCACAATCTCAAAAATACCAGATGAAAAGGGTGGTCGGTACATTCACAAATCACATAATAAAGAGTATATATTTGTTGGGAACATTTTATCCAATCTGAACAACGGAAACCATCTGATGGAGATTTCTAATTTTCAGTCAATGAGCCTGACAACTTCAAAAAAATACAGCTATTATTATGATGCAAAATGAAACATATCAAACAAAATACAACAAGGTTATATGGTAGAATGTACACCAGATTTCTCAATCAAAGCGATTAAAAATGACTGTAGTTCATCGAAAAGTTTCAGAGCTAAGGATAAAAGTAGCATGAATAGTCAAGTGAGCATAACTTTGATATTAAGATTCAAATTGGAATTTAGTGTTGATTGGAACTTTACATCATGAAATTTTCTCTGCCTACTGAGAAAAGATAACATATTATTCCTGCAAAACTGTAATAAAATTTCCCCTCATGGGATTTAAATTACAGAGAAAAAAAAAACTAAGTGAACCAAATAATGCTAAAGGTACAACAGGGAAACCAATTATGGGTTTGCTCTTCTCCTTATCCCGTTTAGTTGGTTGACAACTAGCCACCAAATATCGTGTTATGGATAATACTCTGCGCACTTTCAGTTCATCTTTTAAGGAGCATAGTTTTATCCTAAATGCAGCACCCTTGATCAAGAGGTACATCAAGAAAACTTATTTCTGATTTTGGGAACCTTTGGAAATAAGTTACCGAATAATTACTCTGGCAGACTCGCAAGTTCTAAAATGTTATTCCTCGGATGACTGCATGTATATCTTCTCAAGCAGTACTGGCCAGTCTTCTCCAAGCCTCTGCAGGTTCAATTCCATTGCAACCTTGAAATCCAGCAAAGAAACCAACTTGTAGTATCTCTGTTCATCTATAGCTTCCAAATTCCAACTGTTACTTTGAACCTGATTATGGTGACTTGGTGAGATACTGTTAACAAGATTCCCGTGGGAATGATGCTTCATTGTATTGTTTTTCCTCAAACTGCATCCATGCCTGGTTCCTACTAGTTCAATGGTCATCCTAATTAGCCTCTTTAAGTAGACATCCAGTCCGTTGTTCAATATATTGGCACAGTCCATTGACACACCTTCAAGGCCCTCCAATGAAGCAATTTGTTGCATGCGTTCCCTCAGTGCCTCAGAGTCAAGTAATCCACCAATGTAATATGACTTGGCATATCTAGTGCTACTTCCCAAAGGCAAAGCCCTTCGGGTCCCAGAGATACTCGTAGAGAATAATGGAACTCTGAATGGTGCTTGCAATGAACTTCTAGCACATGACTCCTTTCCGTCTTTAACAAACAAAGCTTCACTTTGATCTCTGCCATCTTCAGAAGGAAAACCATTGACTGATCCCTTTATCTCAGGGTTGGGAAGCAGAACATCCCTTCCATTATCCGCATAGCCCAAAACTTCTTGATGCTGCTGCAGCGGCTTCTGTATATCACGAGAAATCGTATCTCGATTTTCAGATACAACAACGTCGTTAGTTATTGTTGATTCATGAGAAGCAGAACCCACCTTAGCAGTAAGCCTGATGGATGCTCCAGATCTAGCTCTCTGAGGTGACAATAGAAAATCCCCAACTTGCAGACTGTCATGAATAGTCGTAGATGGAGGGACTTTGGCATTACAAGCATTTTTCAATATTGAACAGATTAAGAGATTGTGTAGTCTAACATTCTCTCTCCCAAGAACACGAAAACAAACCTTATTGAACTCAACCTTGCTTAGCTTTAAGCTCAACAATTTATTCAAATAACAGAAGTACTGTTTCGATCTCTCAGGCCCAAGTCTCTTTATTAACTGAGCTTTCAACTCAATGAGATTGATCCGCCGATGCTGATTAGGCGGTTGCATCGTTCACTGCTAAAAATCCATTACCTAATTATTTCACCAAAAAATGCAGACACATACACTTCTTTTAACCCCCAAAACTCCAACTAAATTAGGGTTTCTTTGCTCCATTTCCAAAAACCCACCTTCCAAAACCCTACTAAAGATGTTCCACTAACTCCAGAAAGACCCACGGACACCATTATAAAATGCATCTTTGCAACCCAAGAACAAAGCTCGCAGATTTAAACTTGTAACTCCAAAATTCAATCAAAAAAATTCAAATCACAACCCAAAGAAATAAAAAAAGAAAACCAAACTTGAACCATATCAACAACAGATACCTCCTTTATATTTCTTCAGAAATAAATTAGACCACAAAATCCATGAAACAAGCTCACCCCACGAAAATCTCCTCTTTATTCAACAAATAGAAGCTAAAAGAAAATTATCACCTCGGAAAGCAAAAGTACTATTATGCGGATCAACAAATTTTAAGAATTTAGAGGTCAATGCTAGCTTTCAACAATAGGCTTGAATTTCATGGGGGGAATTGAATACAACAGACAGCAAATGAGATGTGAGATTCCAGAAAGGAAAAGAAACTTTTTGTTGCTCTGACCTGTTTGGAGCTCGAGAAAGTGGAAGAAAATTTTCCACAGATTAAGAAAACAGAATACCGTTTTGCTACTTCCTTCGTACTCGAGCTTCCTTGTTATATCTTCACTTCCTATTCTCTCATTATGGAACTATTTGTTGCATTTTTCAACACATTTTCTTCCGATCTTCTCTTCCAGAAATCTTTGATGGATTTTGGGTTTGAAATCAAAGATTTCTTCAGATTACCCTCTTTGATCGATTTTCTTATGTTTCTAGTTATCCATTTCTCCTCGCTTATTATAATCAATTTCCTTTTTTCTTTTTATATGTAAATAAATATTAGGTTAAACTACACTATTAGTAGTTGAACCTTAGGTTTATTTAGTTCTGGTCATTACACTATAAAGTGTTTTTTAGAATATATATTTTTCTTGTATTCACATATATAGTTTAGCATAGTGACAAAATTTAACTTCATTTGTTGAAAATCATTTACCAAGTTTAAAATTACTTGAGAGATCATTTAAAAAATCATATAAAGTTTTCATTTTTATTTCTTTTGGGAGGTTCACCGTGACCCTCACGAATCCCTCTTTAGTTCCATCATTGTCTTCTTACACATTCTTATATTCACATTTAAATATAGGTTAAAAACATATATCAAACATAAAATAATTATCTACACTCCAGACTACCAAGTCCTACGATCTCTCAAATGAAACAAAAGATTATAGTACCGAAAAATTATACTACTTTTATAAGAAAATGGATTTCAAAATGCAATACAGGAACATTTACTTAAGTAAACTCTGGGGATGATGGACTACTCGAACACCCAAAGAAACCTGAATTTTGCAAAATTACCTACCTTTTTTTTCTATGAAATTTTAGGCGCATAGACAACTTGCAATTAAAATGCTTGGCTAGCTCTTACTGTGAAGCCAGTTGAAGGAGAGGCCTAATTGGCAGCTGGATTGCCGTCTTTTAAACTGCACAAGAGATGAACAAGAAAAAGCCAGTCTTTCAGCCACTAAATAATGTTCTTCATGGGTCGAGTTGTCCGCTACAGTAACTAGAAGGAACAGCTGAAATCTCAAGCCTGCCTTTCCACTCTTCACCAGGTTTCAAGGTGACGGGCTTCTCCACACAAGCAGCCGTGACGCATAGCATGTGTTTATAGTCATCATCACCAAAGTCGGCCATCACCTTTGCTTTCTTATCCCAGGGGTTCCACACAACTGAACTCCCAAAAGTTAAAAAGACAACCACAACATGTATTAAAACTGTATTCAACACACCTAACTGAGATTTAAATGCTTATCAAATAACGTAAAAGGAACCATAACACTAAAAGATTAAGCCTATATTTCTCATATTTAGTTGTTAACTTCCAAGGTCAAGAATGGACCATAAAAAACCCATGGCACAGAAAATTAGCGTGGAAATGTATAGAGACAATGAACTCACCCGCATCCGGAAGTCCATCCTTCCTCAACACAAAAGTCCGTTTCCTTTCATGGTCCAGGATGGCAATTTTTGTTGGTGTACCGAGGTATACTTTATCAACCTATTTTATTAAGGAGAACAGTAATAACACAATAAACATAAATTATAATTAAAAAGATAGGGAAAAGGATAAGCCTGCTTATGAAAATCAACACTAACTTCTGACTCAAATGTTAGTGCATCCCCATGTTCAGTGAACCGCTCTTTATTCTTCAGGTTATCCGAATAATCCAGTGTCTCTAGTCCTTCTACTCGTACTTCGCTGAATAAAAGAGAAAAATGATTAGAAAGAGCATTAATGACTATGTCCTAGCAATTTATTATACAGCAACATCCAGAAGAAAGCTTTTTATTCTATCTGTAATATAATCATGTTATTAAGAGATGAACCAAAAGGAGCTTGCTCCTAACCATAACTTAATTCTATTAACATTTCAAGATAAAGTTATCATTTGTTGCAACAGTATCTATAACATCTATTGAAATCATAAAGCAAATATATTTAGCAGACTGTAGCATGCATGATTATAGATTATATGTGTATGTAAACTACTTGTGTTCAGTGACTAAGTTAAGTCCATAACTTTGATAACATATTTATACTCCTGCTCTTGACAGTCTTAGATTGTTAGGTAATTTCGTCAAGGATGTTCACCAGAGATTGCATCTCACATTGCTTTCAAGACTTAAGAAAACGGTAGCCACCATTGTTGACTAAAAAGAAAAAAAAGACCGCAACAAGTAAAATTCAAAATGCAGAATAGGATATTTGAATGCAGAGGTTCTCATAACTGAAAACCACAAGATGGCAAGATAAAATATTAACCTGATATCAGTGACAGAAAAATAGGTGTGATAGGCAAATGTAAACGAGAACAACTTTCCATCAGTATTGGTATTTCGAATGCGGGATGTCAACATCAAATCACCACCAGGTCCCAAAGCTACCCTTATTCGACACTCATACCTGCACAATATTGTGTATTCCTTAATCCAAACAGCGGAACTTCAGTATCAATATCACAAGCATAAGTAATGGCCTAAGTGTAGAAATGAACTCAGTTAATCAATAAACCTACATATAGACCAGTACTAGAGCCCGTTAAGATTGACTTCAAAACTACATGTTATTCAATGCTACTAACAGTTTTGCTTAAAGTGCCAATTTAAGAACATAGTTAAATAAATCAAACATCATATTGAGTAATGCACCTGTGAGGCCAGATCTTCACATCTTCTTCAGAGTGCCCGAGGATTAAGTCAATGTAGGCCCTGTGAGAAGTATTTGATGGAAATGGCGGGGGATCAGGATCAACAATCCATAGTCGATTCCTTGCAAATCCATGTTGCTCAAGAGAACCAATAGTCCCGAACTGCAGACCGCAAAAATTTGAGTTGGAAAAAAGTAAATATAGAAATTTCAAAACTCAAAGAAAAAAATACTTGAAGCACATACCTGAGGAAAACAGATCTGTATACCTCCACGAATAGCATTAGGAGGCTTAAAAGTAGCCCGCAGAAAGCACACAATATTCATTGAAAAGGCAATCATGTTGCAAGTTCTCTTCCAATTAGAAAAACTGATACCATGGATCATTTCAATTAGAAATTTTTTGTACTTCAATAAAATTAAGAAACCTTGTACGTATCAAAAGGTAAGTAAAACTGGCGGTTGTTTTGACACTTCCCTCCTGAAACTATCTAACAACTCATATTTGCAGAAGTTCCTTTTGAGCACTAACCCCCTTATCAAGAAGTACCATTAAGGCTTAATAAAACACCTAATAAAAAACTAAAAGTTGCAGGTAGGTAACGAACACACTGCGAAATTATGGGACCCTAAAAGCATATTGTTGTCTGAGAGGGATAATGGTAGAAGTCATGCCGTGAACTATTTCATGCGCATTCTTAGATTATCTCTGCAGAAGATAATTAATAAAACGGGAAAAGGGTGTTAGAAGTATTGAGATAAAACTCATTCTTATTCATCTTTCGGTGAATCATACAAGAGGCTTAGCATCCAATATATAGAGCTAGGCTTGAGCAGTTTTGCCTGCAACTGCATTTAGTTACAACAGTATAACAGACTAACAGATTCTAACCTATTCTTGCATGGCCATGCATGCCTTTACATACACATGATTCACACGTGAGTCTTCACATGAACACTTATGGTTCAACATTCACCCTGCTTTCTGGCTTCTGGAAAAACCTCAAGGATGTCAAACACACACAACTTTTGTCGAAGTAGCTCGAATCGTTGAACCGGCAAAGGCTTAGTTAACGTGTCAGCAATTTGACTATCTGCAGGTACATGATTAACTTGAATCTCTAATGTGGCAACCTTGTCTCGTACGAAATGAAGATCTAACTCAATGTGTTTAGTCTTGGCATGAAGGATAAGATTGGCTGCCATAGCTACAGTACTTGTATTATCACACCAGATCTTAGGGGTTTCAGACAAAGAGATCCCCATTTCTGTAAGCACAGCCTTCACCCACATGACCTCTGATGTGGCATCAGCTAAGCTACGGTATTCTGCTTCTGCTGTAGATCTCGACACAGCCCGTACTTTCCTGGAGCTCCATGTAACCAGATGATTGCCATGGAATACACAATATCCTGAAATTGATTTCCTGTCGTCCACATCTCCTCCCCAGTCAGCATCAGAAAAAATATGAGATTGGTGCTGACTTGAGCTTGAGTGGTAAACCAAAGACCATGAGTGACCGTGCCTTTTAAGTATCGTAGTACCCTCTTAACAGCTAACCAGTGCACGTCTGTGGGCTTGTGAAGGAACTGAGCTGCCTTATTGACTGCTAGGGCAATACCTGGTCTAGTGTGTGTGACATACTGAAGTGCACCCACAATACTACGATACAACTGAGGATCATTAAGGGTCATGCCATCATTTTTACTTAGTTTGCAAGAAGGGGACATTGGGGTGGTGGCAAAATTAGCTGCCTGTAACTGAACCTTTTGTAACAATTCAAGTACAAACTTTCGTTGATTAAGAAATAATCCGTGTGCTGAACGTTGTGCTTCCAAGCCAAGGAAAAATTGAACTTGCCCCAGATCCTTTAACGAGAAGCGTTCATGCAACTTGCAAACTACCTGCTCAATCATATGTGGAGAATTACCAGTTACCAGGATATCATCCACATAAACAGCAAGATATGTGACGATGCCATCAGAATTCAAAATGAACAAGGAATTATCAGCCTGGGAAGGTGTGCATCCAAACTGACAGAGAAACTCTCTTAGCTTGAGAAACCAGTTTCTAGGTGCTTGGTGCAGCCCATATAATGCTTTTTTTAACTTGCACACCAGCACTTTTCCAGTAGAAGAGGTTTCTTCAAAACCTGGAACCTACCTCACGTACACATCCTCCATCAGGTCGCCTTTAAGAAACGCATTATTCACGTCCACCTGTCTAATTTGCCTGTGATTAGTAACAGCTAAGGACATCAGCAGGTAAACAGTGGAAACCGTATAACCGGGCTGAAAGCATCCATGAAGTCAAACCCTGGGATTTGAGCATATCCCTTTGCCACCAGTCTGGCCTTAAGCCTATCCACTGAACCATCAGACCTCAGTTTAACCCTGAAAAGCCACTTACACCCTACTGCTTTTCGCCCTTCTGGCAGTTCAACTATATCCCTTGTGTTGTTGCTCATCAAAGCATCATACTCAGCCATTACAGATCCTCTCCACTCAAGATCTTCTAAAGCACAGTAAATGTCATCAGGGTTTTTTTTTATCTGCACTGTGTATAGCTTAGGTTTGAATATTCCATTCTTCCTTCTTGTGATCATAGCATGTGTGTTAGTACCAGTGGATCGAGGAATAGAACTAGCAGGCGCACACTCCAGAGAAGATGAAGGCATCACTTCATGATGCACATCTGTAGTTGTTTCAGAGGTCTCACCTTGGTGTAACACAGCCGATTCATCAAATGGAGAATTTATGACTTGTGCATCATCTTGAGATAACACAGCCGGTTCATCAACTGGTGAATCGATGACTTGCGTATCTACTGGAAAATCCTTATGCCATAACTGGTCACGATCTGACTCAGCATCATTGGGTACATGCATTTCATCACCAATGCCTATCGGCTGTGACCCATGTCCCTGCCTGGACACCTGTTCCACCTCATCATCTGTAGGAGAACACCTAGTACCTTCAACAGGAATCTTGGATACAACTGGCAGGTTAACAGATAGAAATGATGCTTGTTCATTTTGTCGAACACCAGCATGCTTTACACCAAAAGGGAATACATTTTCATTAAACACTACACTTCTAGAAACAAACACCCTTCCTTCATAATCCAGACATTGATAACCATGGTGACTGGGTGAATATCCCAAGAACGTACAAGGTTTAGATCGGTAGTCCATCTTGTGCTTGGTGAAGGGCTTTATGTGAGGGAAGCACTGACACCCAAAGGTCTTAAGAAACGAGTAGTCAGGCATATCTTTGTAAAGTTTCTGAAATGGAGACATTCCCCCAAGAGATTTGGTAGGCATTCGATTAATAAGAAACACCGAGGATAATACAGCATATGCCCAAAACTTAAGAGGCAAAGAAGCTTGAGCTAACAAAGTAAGGGCAGTCTCAACCGCATGCCTATGTTTCCTCTCCACAACAGCATTCTGTTGGGAGGTGTAAGGGCATGACTTCCTGAGTTTAATACCTGCTTGTTGTGCAATTCTGTCAAGGAACCTGAATTCCCCTCCTCCATCGGTTTGCAAAGCAAGAACAGTAGCATTAAATTGAGTTTTTACAAATGCCATAAACACATGAAACACAGAAGACATATCACTCTTATTTTTTAATAGGTAAAGCCAGGTATTCCGACTATACAAATGTTACAAAATATCTGAAACCATTGGAAGAAATAGGAGCTAGCCCCCATACATCTATTTCAACAAGCTCAAAAGGTTGTTTGTACACAGTATGTGAAGCAGAAAAAGGTAAAACATGGCTTTTGCCCATTTGACAAGCTACACAAACAGAATTCCTATCTACAGCAACTGAATCTTGTAGCACCAGTTTGACTATGTCAGGAGCTGGATGTCCCAATCTTCGATGCCACAGCCAATATTCTGACTTATCTCGAACAGCAGAGTGAAAAATAGACACCATTCCTCTCTCATTATGACAATCAAAGCTGTATAGGCCCTCATCAACTCCTCCTTTCAACAGGATTTCCTTAGTGCTGAGATCCTTAACATAATGATAAAATTCAATGAATGCATTATTATCTTTAGAAAATTGAGCAACATATATTAAGTTTTTGGTAACTTGAGGAACATATAACACTTGATTCAAGCATAACTTCCTAGATGCAGTGTTAATGCAAGATCTTCCAATATGTGCAGTACTTAATGACGAACCATCACCAAGATGTACTTTACCTTTGCCACGATATACACTCTTGGATTGAAGAGCAGCCGAACTTCTAGCAACATGGTGAGTGGCACCTGAGTCCGGGAACCACTTGGAATGATGCATAGGGCCATCAACAGTCAAGGCATGAACCTGAATATCCTCCTTGTCCTCTCCATGCGTGTTATCATCTGACTTTGTATATGGACTGTAAGTTGGTTCAGTAGAGTAATGACAGCAAGAACAGTTATGAACTTGGGCTTTGTTGTGCCTGGATTGCTGAGAAGTAACCCCCCTAAAGTTCTGATCAAATCTGTGCCAGCAACGATCTGCCAGATGTCATATCTTGCCACAAAGTTGACATTGATATCTGGGTCTGCCTTTGGGTTTTCCTCCATTATTCTTCACCACCTCATTATCACCAGACTGATTATCCTCAGAAGCCTCAGCAGTTTCAGAAACTTTCTGCTGAAGATTTAACTTGGTGAAGTTAATACCAACTGAAACTTTGGACACATCTTCTAATCGGGTCTCAGCATCTATAAGAATCAACACCACATTCTCAACAGTATAAGGTTCCTTGCTTGCAGTGATTGCAGCCACAGATGGCTCGTACTCAATAGGCAATCCATTTAATATTGTTGCAATATGTTCAACATCAGAGATTGAACTTCCACAAGTGTCCAACAAATCACACACTTCTTTAATGGCCATATTGTACTCTCTCATGGTTTGCGTACCCTTCTTTAAAGAACGCAATCTACAATGTAAATTCATAATCTTTGTCGTTGAAAGACTGGAATATAGCTTGGTTATCGAACTCCAAACTGCAGCTGTTGTTTCTGAACCAACAAGCTGAGGCAAAATGCTGGGGGAGACTGTTGACAACAGCCAGGAGGCTAAAGAACTATCTTGCTTAACATATTGAAGATAAGCAGGATTGATAACTTGCTCACTTGCACGATTGCGACCAAGTTTGGCAGTAATGGGTAACGACCCATCAAGAAAACCTTCAAGATCTAGCCCTCGTATAGTCAACGTGATCTGTTGCTTCCAGAGAAGGAAGTTGGTCTCTGTTAAGCAAACATTTACTCTCTTGTTGGAGAAAATCTGCGCTTCAAGGGTCTGATCACCATCCATCTGATCAAGAACAACTTGGTCAACAACGATCTCTGATGGAGCCATCAAGAAAACGAACGAGGAAAGGATTGAGAAACGAAACAGAAAAAAAGGGCCGAAAGATATTTTGCAACTTTAATGGAACCTAGTCGCTGATACCATGTTAGAAGTATTGAGATAAAACTCATTCTTATTCATCTTTCGGTGAATCATACAAGAGGCTTAGCATCCAATATATAGAGCTAGCCTTGAGCAGTTTTTCCTGCAACTGCATTTAGTTACAACAATATAACAGACTAACAGATTCTAACCTATTCTTGCATGGCCATGCATGCCTTTACATACACACACATGCATGCCTTTACATACACATGATTCACACGTGAGTCTTCACATGAACACTTATGGTTCAACATTCACCCTGCTTTCTGGCTTCTGGAAAAACCTCAAGGATGTCAAACACACACAACTTTTGTTGAAGTAGCTCGAATCGTTGAACCAGCAAAGGCTTAGTTAACGTGTCAGCAATTTGACTATCTGCAGGTACATGATTAACTTGAATCTCAAATGTAGCAACCTTGTCTCGTACGAAATGAAGATCTAACTCAATGTGTTTAGTCTTGGCATGAAGGATAGGATTGGCTGCCATAGCTACAGTACTCGTATTATCACACCAGATCTTAAGGGTTTCAGACAAAGAGATCCCCATTTCTGTAAGCACAGCCTTCACCCACATGACCTCTGATGTGGCATCAGCTAAGCTACGGTATTCTGCTTCTGCTGTAGATCTCGACACAGCCCGTTGTTTCCTGGAGCTCCATGTAACCAGATGAAACTCATTCTAAAACAATACCTTACTACTAAGGAAAAGCAACTGTTCCCTGAATTCATTCTTCCATGAAGTGACTTGACCTCCATTCAGATACACCTGTTTGAGAAAAAAATGAAGACAAAATTTGTGTTTGTCTAAGAGTACATTAAGTTCCTTTGGAAGACTACCTAAGCAGCAATCACTACTTTCTCAGTTGATAAAATAGGATTTCAAGAAACAAGAATTCCACTTTTAAGCATGATTAATATAAGGGGAAATCAACAAATTGAAGATATTCAAAAAAAAAAGAATTAATTTTCAGACTAATAATTATCAATTTATCACTGGCAAGAGAGAGTGTGATAAAGATTCCCTTGGTCTCAAGAATACAGAAACGGATTATTATCTATACTACACTGAAGGAAATCAAAACTTCTCACGTGAATCCAATTGATCATCGTGTGTCCATTTAACTACATATGTTAACTTATTAAATCAACATCAACTTCATTATCTATCATCCAATGGGATGTGGTAAGCATATTAACTCGCTTTTGGACGTTTTACCGTATAGCTGTATAGAAATGGTAATGATGTGCTTAAAACGGCACCTCAAGTTTGGTTTCACAGTAATCTTCCGATTCATACATTTTACCTCTTCTTCTCTAGATTAGCACCCATGCCTTGTTATAAAACACACTCGGTGCCATTCACGACCAGGGCAAAAGAACAAATTCTTCTTAACTTAAATTCAATGCAAATGCAACGCATCATGGGGAGATTAATTAAGTAAAATCCGACGGTTACAAGATTAAAATCATCAGAGTTCCGTTATACATACAACTAACAATCACAAGAGCTAAATCGATAAATACAACAATCAATTGAATAATTCACGCAGAAGCTCCAGGAAGCGGTAAATTTCAAAATGCAGCTAACGTTTTAACACATGTTTGAAGAATCCGAACAAATACAACAACAAAAAACTCCGTTTCCGAAATCAGAGCCATGAATGATCAGACAGAGAAACGTAAACGAAAGATCGGAGGAAAGAAAGAGATATGAGAGGGAAAACCTCAGCAGAGCAGCCGCGAATCTCCCTTAAGATGACCTTGTCGAGGCCGTTAACGCCTTTACAGAGCTCAACATGCACATTCTCTGACGTCATCTAACGAGTTCTTCAAATTCTTTCCTGAGATCGAATCGTTCTCTGGGAAGAGAACGAAAACATATAATGGGGAGACGTGAAAAAGAGAGTGAGAATTAAGGAAGAATCAGGTATTTATAGGTTCATTTTTGTTTTTCTAGTCTATTATTAAAGAATACAGTTTTTTTTTATTTTAATGCTTAATTATCCATAAGTTCTTTTAACTTTTTGGTAAGTTTCTTTTATTTCAGTTTTCATTAGCTGGAAGGTAACGATCACAAGGATAATAACGTGTGTTATACTTTATTTATATCTTTTTAAAGGGGCGCGTCATCTTGATTGCTGGGAAAAATCACATGAATTATACCATATAATAAATGGTAAAATTTTAATATAAATCACGTTAATAAATCTGAATATTTACCCTCTAAATTTTAAATTTTTTAATTTTAAATCTTAGAAAGATAACCCTAAACTAAAAGTCTTACTCTCTAAATTTTAAATATTAACTTTAAACTTTAAATTTTAAAAACTAAGCCCATAAATTTTTAACCCTAAACTAAACCCTTAAAATTAAAAGCTTCGGTAAATAATAATAAAAAATTCCATAAAAATATACATCACAATATTGTATTTTATATCTTAGCTTTAAAAAATAATTTAATCCACGTCTCAATCCCTCAAAAAATATAATCATTATTTTCAATAAAATAACTAACCAAAAAATATACCCACGATTTGATATAATATCTATTATTCGGATAATTTCTATTACTAAATCAAAAAATATTTAACATTTAAGCATGCTTAATCTCACATATTTTGTGTGATGTATTAAGGACATGTCAGCCGAATTAAATTTAGTTGATATAATTTTAACAAATTATTAAGTCATTTAAAAATTATACATATCATTATCTGTATTATCAACTAAATTATTAATGAAATGATTAAAAAACATATTAAATTATCATATTAATATTAATGTCAAGTTCAATCCATTAGCTTTAAAATACATAAATAAATATATGGTATTTAGATTTTAACTCAATGGTGTAAGAAGACCTCAAATTTGTAAAAAATATATATATCAATTAGGCCCTTATATTTTTTCATCCAATTAAGTTATCGAACGAATAAATTGAATCAATTAAATTATTTCACCAACATTGATTGTTGAATTTAACAATTTTTTTGGATTAATTAGTACAACGCGTTGTGTCGCAATGTTGTCACTTGACATTTTCAGAATTTTTATTTACAAAATTCCTAAAAATTTTATAAAAAAACTTATAAAACTTATAGAAAAATTAATATATAAATATATGTCACAAGATATAGCTGTGTTGTATAATGTGACAATAATGTTTAAAAAAAAGTGTAAAAATTAGTCAAAAGATTTCATTGATTAAATTTAGTGGTTCAAAGACTTAATTTGATATAAAAGAATTTAAAGATTTAACTCATTTTTTTAAAAATTTAAAAATTTCTTACACTTTTAAGCCTTGATTTTTTTCTCAAGCCCTTGTCTAACCATACATATTGGACATTGATGGACATGAAGAACCATTTTACTTAAAATCAATCGAATGTCATCCACCATTACACACAATAAAATTAAATGTATTATTTACATATACATATTGAACTCAAAATCAATCAAATGTCATTTACCATTACACACTATAAAATTAAATATATTATTTACATATACATATTGAACTCAAAATCAATCAAAAGTCATTTTCTTTGGTGTATTATGTATAACTTTTCTAATTTAAATGTTAAATTTATATTTAGTAAGGTAAATTACATAAATTGTTTCATGATTGTAAAATATTTTTTGTTGTGTCTCTCGACTATGAAAATTTATAAAATATCACTATTATGTTTTTTTATCAAAAAAGTTATGAGAGATAACATAATAATTAATAAAATTGACATAATTTTAAATTTAACACTCAATGTTTATATTTTTTAAAAAATTTAATCCTAATTTTAAAAGAATAACATTCAATATTATAATATTTTATCGATCTAACCCATGTTTACCCATTTTTATCTCATATCTTATTCTCTCAGTTGAATTGAAAAAAGTTTGAATATGTTTACTTAGTTGACCTTTTTTATATTTTAGTTATATGATAATTGAGTCAGAATGGTGGAATTGTCCATGGTTTTGTAAGACACGAACGATGTTAGGAGTTCTGTATGTGGGTGTAATTTGGTGCCCTCCAATAGAGATACACTTAAATTTAATGTTGATGATTCAGCGCGTGGCAAGCCGAGCCTTGCAGGTTGCGGAAGGGTACTTTGTGATACAAATGGCTGCACTTGGCCGTTTTCTCTAGTCCGTTTCTAATGAAGCAGAATTGCGAACTATTAAATTTGCTTTAGACATGTTAATGCGATCTAAATGGTATAACAAGCGATAAAATATCAACGGGAAAGTAATAAATAACGATAACATGCAGATAGTGAGAAAAGAAAACTAAATTCCTTTGGATTTGTTTTTTGAGGGGGGCTGGTCTTTTCGAGTGTAATGGCAATGGTGCAGGAATTGAAGGGGCCATAGGAATGCTGCCAGCCTGCCTAATCCATGGAGATTTTGCAAGGAAAAACTAGAAAATTAATAAATGGACAGCAAGATTCGTTCGAGAACTGCGCAGGCAGAGCCCACCGGATTTGTAGTCATGCCCAATAACCACTCCGATACGTCCACTACAAAAAATTATTAGGTGAGTCTGATTCATCACGTCATTCATGATCACATCTAATAATATTTTCTATCTTATTTTTTTTAAGATAAATATTCACCTTTTTTTTCTACATATCATAAATGAATGAATTTTATTAGATATGATCATAAATGACGTGGTGAGCCGAAATTATGTAATAATTTATCGTACACTAGACTTTTATCACTTTGATGTTTGAAATCTCCAAAATAATTACTCCACTTTGTTCTTTATCCCTGAGTGATACTTGTCAATCAAACACATCATGTCGGACATCTAATATTATTTAAAAATTAATGTAATAATATATACACAATTGTATGAATTATTTAAAATTCAGTTATGTATTGTATGTTAATTATTATATTTTGTTGTATAATAATAATAGCCGGTCCTTGCCACCTACAGTTCATGGTAAGTAATTTTTTTGTTTAACTATTGCTATGACTTCACCTCAAAAAATAAGCGGAAAAAAGTTTACTATTAATACTAAATCGAGCACGATTAGAGAAGAATCTTTGCAAATGGAGAGGAGGAGGCAGAACTATAATTACAATGTTAAACTTCTTTAAAGTCTAAAGTAACATCCAACCAAGGAGAATCAGAATGTAGTGATTTGGCAAACAAAGGCTCATTCACGAGTACTTATCTCAGCAATCAGCATCAGCATCAGCACACCTTTCTCCGTTGGAAATTCCCAAAAGCCTGCATTGGGTTGAAAAAAGTTGGCCGTGGAGGCTTCAACGTCAAGCTGCATACAGTTAGCAAACACGTTAAAAAAGTCCCTACCCCTCTCTTCCACTCTGTCCTTGATGGAATCTGAACCCTCTTTTTATTTTAAGAGCCCACAAAACCACCATATAAATATATTCGATCTCCTCTATACAAACAGAAAGCGGTGGGAAAGGTTGAAAGCAAAGATGGGTTTGGTTGTAGTCATCTCTCTGCCACTGCTTCTCTTATGCATATTACTTGTTCTGGGATTTTACTTGTACAGAAGAGCTAAAGCGAGACAAGTTAACAACCCTCAGATTTACGGTGCACCAGCTCCGCCGCCCGGTGCAGCTCCTCCTCCTCCACACACCAAGCCTTACAACTTGGCAGGTGTTTGATAGGGTCCAAGAATGGATTTTATATCTGGAATACTTTAAGAATAATTTCCAGTTCATCTTTTCTTACTGTAGACAAAGTTGATTGTTTGTGTTTTTGTTGCTTACAATTGTGTGGAATTTGGACATATTATATTTGCATGTCCGTGTTTTTTGATTTTGGATTGGATTTGTTTGTAATTCCTGCCTTTTACACTTTGTCACATGATAAAACTTGTTCAAATGGTGTATTCTTGTATCCATTCAGTCTTCAATCCATGGTTTTATATTCAAAACTGAGCTGTTTCACCGATTGTCGATGTATTGTCAATTAATTCAAAGATGGTTTTTAGCAGGTTGAAAATCAAAAAGCTATAAGTCTATTTTCTGGTGCATAATTTATTCTGAACTTTTGATGTAAAATTTCTTTGTTTAACTCTGTTATTTGATGACGCCTGCAAATGATTAAGCTTAAGCTCATACGTTAGTCATAGTAATGGTTTCTGATGTTACTAACCCATAAAATTGCAGAAACATTTATTAGATAAGCAAGAAGGACTAGGCAGGGGAGATTGCTTTTTCATGTTGTACCAAAGTACTGACACTGAGAACAAAACATCCAATCTCAAAGAACCAACATTTATTTTAGAGAAATTTAATTGCAGAGAGATATAACTCTGTTTTACGATTAATTAGAATGAGCATATGTAGGTTTAGAATTCCCATGCCAATATTGATGCATTTTCTCAACTAATGCTGCATACCGAGGGGTTCTCACCGGACCTAATTCTATTGGATTGATTTTTTTTAATTTCGATTCTGGTTGAATTTTGTAAAGGATAAAGTCGGGTTGGTCAGTTTTGAGTTTATAGCAAAAAATATCCAATCCAACCTGATAATTGATACAATAATATAATTTTATTCTAAATATTTAAGGATAATTATCATAATATTTTTATCTCTGTAATTTTTTCAGTTGTCTCATTGTTTTGTTGAATGAATATGAGAAAGAAAATTTCTATTATGTGTCAGGTCGGGAATGAGTCTAGTTTTACCCTAACATTCAGGTCAAAATCGAAACAAATGAAATATCGTCATACGTTGGGTCAAGATGAATTCGAAAGATTTTAAATTTTTAAGCCTTGATCGGATGCAACTGTTAATATTTTGTGCTTGTGACTCTTGATATACCTGTGTGAACTGCTTGCTACTCTCAACAAAATCGAGTGAATCATCTGAGTTACATCTAACAAGTAACACCTTTTTAAAAGTATAAAAAATTAAAATCTCAAAACTAAAATCAAACATAAACATATGGTGAAAGTTAATTGCCTCAACACCTCGGCAGTTTAAAGGATGTGTGGCCTCAGTGGAGGAGATTGTCGATAATTTTTTTAAAAAAAAAACGATCAAGCTCAAATTATATGGTCAAAAACTGAATAAAGCGAGTGCTGTAAATGAAGATACTTGCACAGCCTGAGAGTTGGAATAGGTTTCTATACGTGTACAAAATTTTTGTAACTATTTTGTTTTTTTTTTAATAAAACAACATCCATCTAATTGCCTCAACAGTAAACACCTTGGTTCGGTTGAAATCGGTGAAAATGGAATTGGAACTCGGGCACCTAAAATTTAATGTTATGTTTTAAATAATTTAGGCTTTTATATCCTAATTCACTTTTTGAATAGTGTGGTTGTTGTTTTCCGTATTCTTTAATACTTTGTTATGACTAATTTAAATCGACTCATTATATAGCTGGCTTTGATTGACGAGTCTGTAATTTACTTAGAATTAATATTAGTTTGGCATTACTTTTAAAAAATGCGGTAAGAAAGTGATTTTAAAAAGTAATTTTAAAAAGAGTATACTTGTTTGGTTTAATTATGAGTGTTTGATATTGCTATTAAAGTGTTTTTAAGTAAATAAAATGTTTATTTTATACATTCTTTTTAAAAGTAGAAAATGATTGGTGATATAAAAGAGAATATATGAATAATTTTATTTAAAAGTGCTTTTGGACAAACTAAAAATTTTAACTTTTAAAAGTATTTTTTAAACCAAGCTAAAAATATTTTTAGTCTGAAAAGTTACTGTTTTTAGTTTGGTATTATTTTTAAAAAAATATGGTAAAAAAATAATTTTAAAAGTATTGTAAATTTTTTTTTTAAAAAGTTAGATTAAAGATTTTAGTGTTTATCAAGTAAAAACACTTAAATGAAGCAACTGCATGAAATTATAGTTTTTTCAACATACGGTCTTCTTTTATTGTAACCATAGATTTTGCAACAGTTTCATATGCGGTGGTCAGTACTCAGTAGGGTCTCGCTCATGTACAACACACGAACTAACCACAGGACTGGAACTTTTATCCAAAATTTCAAAAGATAAGTAGATATAAGAGAGAATCTGAAAACTCAACCAAGTCTCCAATTAACCAATCACAATCATCCATCTCAGCTTTCTTATCCTCCTTCCCACCACTAGTCCCTCCCTCCCCTGAATCTAAACATCCCCTCCCTACCTCCATTCCTCTTTTCTTCATCCTCAACAAAGAAAATACCAGAAAAGGAAAACACAGAAGAAAGACCCAAAGATGTCTCTTACAATTCCAACTAATCTCTCAAAATCGATTTTGAAGCCGAAGCTGAACTCCCAAGTTACCCCCAAGTTTTCATCAAGATCATTGATCGTATGCTCCTCCTCCACCAATCCCTCGTCCGACAAATCGGCTTCACCACTCCAAGCCTTCTCGGCGGCTCTCGCTCTTTCTTCCATTCTCCTGTCGGCTCCACTTCCCGCCGTTGCTGACATTTCGGGGCTCACCCCATGCAAAGAGTCCAAGCAATTCGCCAAGCGCGAGAAGCAGCAGATCAAGAAGCTGGAGTCGTCGTTGAAGCTTTACGCCCCCGACAGCGCACCGGCTCTGGCCATCAAAGCAACCATCGAGAAAACCAAGAGGCGGTTCGACAACTACGGAAAGTACGGCCTGCTTTGCGGCTCCGATGGGTTGCCTCATTTGATAGTGAGCGGCGACCAGAGGCACTGGGGTGAGTTCATCACTCCCGGGCTGTTGTTCTTGTACATCGCCGGATGGATCGGGTGGGTCGGAAGGAGCTATCTCATTGCTATAAGCGATGAAAAGAAGCCGGCCATGAAGGAGATCATCATCGATGTGCCTTTGGCTACCAGTCTCATCTTCAGAGGCTTTATTTGGCCTGTTGCTGCCTTCAGAGAGCTCGTCAATGGTGACCTTGTTGTCAAGGACGTCTAATCTCCTCAGGTCTGCATCTCTTCTCTTCCCATCTTCAAATTCCTTATTCATGGCTTTATAATAATAATATCATTATATTTTGGGCAAAATATTGTATGTTACTATAAACAGAAAAATAAAAGCATTGAACTGTATGACTGTTTGGTTTGGATTTGTCTAATTTCTTCTTGGTATACAGAGATTGAATGGTACGACAACTGGGATGGGAAGGACATGGGAGCGGTTTAGACTGGGTATTTATGGAAAAGAGGCGTCTTTGAAAATTTCGTGTACTTATATATGTAAAGTTTTCTGTAATCTTTATGCAATGCTAGTGTTAAACATTTGGATCTGATTTTTCTTATCATGTCAGTCGTTATTTTCCTTATTTCATGTGATAATTCCCACACGTGTGTTACAAACAGGAATGTTTGAATACCGGGAAATGTTTAACAGGCCCTTCAGCCATTGGCACTAACAAAAATCAAACAGGCTGTTCGAGAGAACCAGGAACTCGGCCTGTCACCAAATAAATCGCCAATATCTCAAAAGCTATAGTTAATCTATTTGGTTCAAGTTGTGAAGGCTAGGCTCATGCATTGTTTATTCCTTTATGTTAGAGTGTCTTCTGAAGTAAAGATATGTAAATAAGTTGTCTTCTGGTTAATGTTCGAACACATTTGCAAACTTGGTTTCTCGTTGTTAGCCCATGCTGCCTACCTTTCACTTCGGAATAATCAACATTGATATTGGACTACTTCATATAACCAAGTTGGGCGGGCCTTGATCATTCTCGCTTTCCATTTATTGGTTTGGTCACACTTTATACGTCCTCGAGAGCAAGTATAAAACTAAAAAGAAATGTGAGTGGTTTACTTAAGTTTATGGGATCCAAATTACGAACCCGGAGTTTAAGTCAATTTTGTTCATTCAATCATTGTGGCTCCAACATTCATAAGGTTTGATATATTTTATACCTTAGACCGCATATGATTCTATGTACCATAAGTAAATAAAATGATGACATATCATTATAAATAAAATTAACTTAGTTTTAAGACTCTTTTATAACGGTCATTTTTGGTAAATAACTTTTTGAGTTAAAATTCGAAGTTTGAAGCATTTTTAGAGGTTTGACCAGTCAAATTCGCTAACTTAGATGTTTGGTAAATAGAGGATTGTAATAGCGGATTGAAGTGAAATCTCTTATTTTGAAAAAACTTTTTTTAGGAGCTTTTTGAGTTAGAGGTTTGGATAAAAGACTTATAAAGACTCTTTTGTCCTTAATAATTATAAAAATTTCTCAAAATAACATAAATTTGAATAACTAACAAAATTAAAAAATAATTTTATACATAAGAAATTAATATATACATATAAATTTAATAATTAGTAAAATTGTATTTAAAATATAATTTCATAAATAAAAAATTAATATATACATCCTTCATATATGCTTAGCAATGATACTAAAAAAATTAGTTTTCATAATCTAATTAATATTAATAGATACAAAACATTAATAACCAATAAATTATTCAAACAAGTATTGAATATAATCATGTCTTTATATGTAATTTTGCTTGTTCAAATAATTAAAACAGTTATCAGCTATCAATTAATTTTACCAAATACTTTTATACAACCAGCTAATGCAATCCGCTAGTTAAATCAGTTAATGCTATCAGCTATTCACTATCAGCTATCCGCTAATTGCCAAATAAAACCAACTTTAGGCATGAAAAATATCATTTTCGTAAAGTTCATTATGTCCGTAAAAGATGGAATCTCTCTTTAAATTCAACCGTCTTACCGTCTAGACTTTATAGTCCAAATATAATGTGGGTTTGTAAGTTAAATAGCCTGTCTAAGTCATAGCAAAGGGACATAATGAGAGCATAATTTGAATTATAGAACACAAGGGTGACTTAGTGAGTGCATTCCACCAACCCCCAAGCTTTCTTCCTTTGAGAGAGGAGGGATGGACCAATCATTCATTATTTCCCCATTTCAAAAACTATGCCAACCACTTCACTATTGGTAACCCTAATGGGGAGCAAAAGGAAACTGGTAAAGGTGTGATTTGATTTTAGCAACTTTTGTCAACTTTTATTTTTAATAAAAAATAGCTCATAGTAATTTGACTTAAGGTTAATTGATTCGACTAAACATTTGACAAATTTACTGCACTCTTGGAAAAGCTTCTTCTTCAAAAGTTTGATTCAATTGTTCCAAGGCTAATCACCTCTCTTGGTTTTATAATTCAACATTAACATTTATGACTATGGAATCAATCATGACATAACCATAGCAATTTCAGTCTCATCCAGAGATCTTAAAAAGTAGTGCAAAGAAAAAAAATAGTGTTAATTAGGTCTACCTAAGACCTTGTAATAAAAATGAATGATTACATCCAGTTTAACCACATTTCACATACATTAACAGCACTGCTACAGATTAGTATTAGATATGGAAATGACTGGTTTAGGGGTTTGATTTTCTGTCATGTTGCAATATTTGACAACACCCATATATATATATATTGTTAACTGATAGAAAGGGGAAAGAAATTATTAGAAAGTTTGTAACAAGTCTACATAAGAGAGTGCATATGTGTATATTAGCCTCGTTAACCACTCCAAACTTTCTGTCCTATTGGTAGATGTAGCTTCCATGGATCATGATTATGGGTTTGGTTAATGTTACTGTCGGGTAACCAAAAGAATTAGGGTAAAGTGCACAAATGGTCACTAAACTATCCTAAAAAATATAAAATGATCACCAAACTTTCAAAAATTACATAATGGTCATTAAACTTTAGTTTTTGTTAAAAAAAGATTCTTGCTTGATGTAATTATATTGTCTTCCACCAACTCAATAATGTTAAATCACAAGCTTCACAAATGACGCTTTTTTTATAACAAAGAGGTTGTAATATGGAATTAATAAGAGAGCTTTTCGTTGTGATCTGAATTCAAGCACTGAAATGGATCAATAATTCAGAGCGTATATATATGACAATTATTGCTGGGTTTTTAAGTCAATGGGATGCTTCCCTTCCAATTGAGTTGAAAATGTTGAGGGTTTTTAAGTGAGCTCATGAGGAAAACCAAATAAATTAAGCCAATGAAAAACTTCCCAGATATGAATATATTAAAAGATTTCCATATAATGGCGTTGACATGCTAGATATGGTAGGTAAACTAACACCGCTTAAGTATTAACCCACTGCTGAAAATATTGTCATCAACATCAGTTAGATAGAAATGGAGAAATTTACGCACAAATCGAGCCCATTATATTACTCTTTTGAAACAAAATATATTATTATAATTTAAGGACAAAAAAAGAGAGAGTATAGATAAACCTATGAGCTCGAATTTCAAACTTAATTGATATCATCTCTTAAAATAGATAACGTGAATCAGAATAGATTGAAACCAAATCAGCGTATATAACGTTAAAATTATACATGTACATCATATATAGTTAATGACAAAGACCCTTTTCGAACCAAAGCTAAATGACCCTAACAACCACAGTAGCCGCTGCCACTATCGCCACCACCTCTCTTCTTGTCTACTCAAATTGCTGTATATAAAATTATTTAGGGATATAATAAGAGGGAAATTAAGCATAGGGTGACAAAAATGTAGCATATATTAGTGTATGTAATATAATAAAGCTAGCATGACCACATGGACTCTCCCAAGCAACCCTGGTCAAGTACCATATCCATGTCGAAAATGGGCTTGGCTTGTGAACCCATGAACCTGTACGAGGGTGACCCGCTGTTACTTGGGCTTGCAGTGCCGAACCCATTATGTGAAAACGATGCGGTCTGCCTCACGCGGAGGTGCACCACCTCTGCCTGTGCCAGGGCCAACTGGGTTTGAAGGGTGTCTATTTGTTGTTGTAGCGATGATATGGCCCCGACGCAGCCGTAAACCGGGTCACGTACCCTGGCGTTGGCCTCATACACTATGCTGCTAACCGCGTCGCCACGTTGGTGCACCGGTAGATCCTGCAAGTTTGGTAGCTTAATTCGGTCAGCTTGCAGAATAGGTTATATGCGTTAATGGTATTATGGTGACATCACTTCAACATCTTTACCTTGCAACATTTTTCTATGTGCTAGTGAATTTGTCAAAAGTCCAAAGTATATTACTTTAAAGTAAGCTCGTTTTAATATATAAACTAATATAATTGATATGATATATGGTGGCTCAAGTCTTCATTAATTTGTTGTTTTAATCTGAATGGATCTCTTCGGTAAAAAGACAGTTTTGCAATTTTGGGGGTCTAGCACAACTATTTATTTTCAAGCCGGAAAAAGAAGTGGTCAAAAAGAAATTTTATGTAATATCCCCGAGAAAAGCACCTAGAAAACATCTCCACGTGATCTGCGAACAGCTTAGAAATTTAAGCAGAAAGAAGAAAAAATAAAGCAAACAAAAAGTATTTTAATAAATAAACTTGTTTCTCAAATGTGATTTTGAGTTCATTCGATGTATGACGAGTTTGAACTTTGAGTTTATGTTACTCGACGATTTTTAGTTTGGAAAACATTTCTATTAACATAAAAATTTATCTTAGGACATTTGCTCGAGTTTGAGTTTCTAGCTGGGACCTCATAAATCTAGTGAACTTGGAAAAGAAAAATAAGGGAACCAGTTGTTATGATTACCCTAGGGAACTGCAGATATAGGGACAAGAACTATTTACTAGTATTAATTTTTATTTAATCTTAAACAAAACATACCATCTAATTAAACTGATGAAAAGAGAGCATCAAAACCCCTTTTTTATGAACTTAAAAAATGAGTTTGACTGAGTAGTGCAGAATGAAAGAAGATTAATTTCATTTGGTTTAAATGAGAATTATTGTCATCAAGTTAAAGCTTGGGTGGGAATATTCATTAAGGAGTTGCCAAAGGCATTTTAATATTATATAAGAATGGTGAGTAATGGAACCTGGAGCATCTTGTTGACATTGCTAGCACCAAACACCTTGTGGACATTTGCGAACTTCTGGGGCTCATCAGCAGGAAAATAAGGAGCAAATACACAGTCTTGGGCACACCTTCTTCTTAGAAGCTTGCATGCTGCGCATGGTGCTGCGCCCTGCTTCCTCCCACTCTCCCTCATTCTCCCTCTCTCTCTCTCTATCTCTCTATATATCCTAGGAATATAAAGGACGGCCCTCTCTCACTAGATTTTGATACTTACACTTTCAAAAAAAAAAACTTACCCCTACTTTAATTTTTGTATGCTTTCCCTTGGAGATGATGACACAATTAAAAGAAGGAAAAAAAAAGATTGAGAGTTTAATGAGGAAGATGTGGTGTTTTGCAGGGGAGAAGTGGGGGTGGAATTAAATAAGCAAATAGGAAACACGTATATTTAAGATGGACCCCACTTTTTATTTAATATAATTATGATAATAGAAAAATACGAACACGATAATCATATAGATGCATGCTCATATGCTAGATCATATAATACTCATCCACTTATTGACGCAATTAGTATTGTTATTGCTATAATATATATATTTAAATGTAATTAAACGTGTAATACTTTTTAATTTATGAATGATGAGTGATTTTAATAATGATTTTTTTAATTATAATTAAGCTATTGTATATTTGGAAAATATAAAAAATACTGAAGTATATAAATACTCCTATAATAAAATTATTGTTTTAATTTTTTTTAGTTATAGTCTTTTTCTAAATTTCCGATTTCAGGTTAACTCATTACAATAAATCTTACATTTTGAAAAATAGTATAAATTTAAAAAATAATTACATAAGTTGTTTGGATTATGAAAAATAATATCCTTTTCATGGGTATGTTGATTTGCATAGAGTGGAGTCTTGATCGACCTAGAAGGGTTAGAGGGGTGGTCGCCCCCTTAAAATTTAAAATTTTTTATGATTTAAATTTTTTTATGCATTTTCTATTGAAAATTTATTTTTGTTCATTTTAAAAATTTATAAGTTCGTCCTCTAGAGTTCTATAAGTTTGTCACCAAACATAAAATTTCGCGTCCGTTCCTGAGTAGAGTGGATCTAAGTTGATGGGTACCTAATATTCCATTACAACATTTTGCATGTTAGCACAACTATGGATGGGCATTTTACCCGACCCGATCGGATCATATTTTTTAATAAAAAATTTGAGTTCGGGTCGATTTTTTGTTAAGAGTTAGGTCGAGTCGGGTTCGGGTTTAGGTGGAAAATATTCAACCCAACACGGACTAATTGTGTAATTTTTCCTTAAATTTTTAGAGATATTTCTAATAATACCCTATATATATAATTAGGTCCTTAAATTGAATTTTTATTTATAATTTAGTCCTTAAAATTATTATTTTTTACAATTAAGTCCCTTAAAATTATTTTTTTATAATTAAATTCCTAAAATTAATTTTTTTTCCTATAAGTCGGGTCGGGGCCAGGGTCGGATTTAGATTATTTATTGTCAGTCAGGTCAAGTCTTTTAAAGAATGCATTCAGTTCAAATTCGATTTTAGTGTATTTATTTTCGGGTGAGCCAAAAACCCGACTCGTGTTCATCCCTGCACAACCTTAAGTAGCGTGAAAACGATGCATGTGCATCCTTGGGAGCATAACATAACATGCTAACTAATAATAATTTCAACATTAAACGTGAATAGACTAGGGTTTCGCCAACAATATAAATATATATTCATATTTTGAGGATCCTATGCATGTTTATCAAATTCTCATTTCTCACAATTTTCATCGTCATGTGATAGTGTGATCGACGTGCACGCCTGCACGGCTTAGTCAATTTTCATTAAAGTTTTTAAATATTTTTTAACACATTAATCAGGTAGCTTTATTGCTAAATAAAATTAAATCAGAACATAAACATAATAGAGGTTATAAAACATCTAAAAGAACAAAAAAAAAATTATAGATCTAAAAAGAAAAGATAAACACTGCACCAGTCAGATCAGACACTTTCTCTTTGCACCAAAGAAAATTTCTAAGGTCTATTGTAGGAAGGGTACATGAGGAGTTGTCAAAACACAAATTAGAATAAATCCTCAAAATCGGAGACAAGTCATGACCACCGACAAACATGAATCAGAGACAAGCAATGCGAGGGTCACCGTACGAACACCAAAAACCTACAAAAGTAACCATAGAAACGTGCTATAAGGCGGAAACGTGTCATAAAGACAAAAAAACGTGTTAGGAGGCAAAAAAAAGCGCAACAAAATGGGCGAAGAAAAAAAAATAAAAAAATAAACGTGCCATAGAAGCGATGTGACCACCGACAAACATGAATAAGAGACAAGCGATGTGAGGGTCACCGTACGAACACAAAAAATCTACAAAAATAACCATAGAAGCGTGCCATAAGGTATAGACGTGTCATAAAGACAGAAAAATGTGTCAGGAGATAAAAAAAAAAAAAGCGTAACAAAATGGGCGAAGAAGAAAAAAAATAAACTAAAACAAATGAAATATAAATTACTGTTGTTGACAATCAATACAAAGACTAATGTTGTCGCGGATTAAACAAAAAAAACATGCAGCGAGAAAATTAAAAAGGCATCTAAAGTTTTTCAATACTATAATCATTTCATGTTCTCTTATTTCATTTTTCGTAAGATCAAGCGAACATCATGTTTTTATCGCATGTTTTATTTTTTGAAATGAAACTTTATCGGTTTGAGATTGTACAGATTAATCGAAAAAGTCGAACTACAGATAAATCAAAAAAAAAGTCGAACTATCTTAAATACTATTCTTTTTTAATGTAAATATTTTCATCTTATTTCATTTTTAAATTGATTGTTTTTTTCGTTCACAAATTTTCAACAATTATTCTCGTCGTCAAAAAGAAATTTAATTATTATAAAAATAATAATCATGTTGAACACATAAAAGAAAAATTGTCATGCTTGAATCTTTTTGTTAAAGATAGAAAGAAACTAAGATTGCTGATGGCTTGCTGCAAAAATTGATAAATAAAAGGTAATAATGAAAAAGCAATTTGCATTGACTTGAGTTTAATTTAATTTAATTTAATTTAATTGAAAAGAGCCCTGTCATTATTTCTTGGTTCACATTGGAAGTTTAGTTAGTTATAAAACGAATTACCTTTTGAATTATGATGATTAATAATTCCCCAAACATAATCAAATAATTAATAATGATTTTGTAAATATGTTTTTTGTTTTATTATTATGAATGAGAAATTACAATATTGATTTGGAAAGTAAAGAACATGTATCATCCACCAAATTAAATTGTTAACGTAATAATTTTACATTTCAGATCATATAATATAATTAACAGAATGTTTGAATTGTTGAGCAAATTTTACTGATTAAGAACCGATTTTGAATGAATTATTGGCTATGGCCTTCATTCAGAGGAGTCACTTGGTAAATATTTATCCATTTGTCGACACATGACAGAGTTGTATTAAACTTAAATGATATCGTCCGTTGCTTCTAAAAGGAAATCATCTCGTCCGTTAAAACTTTTCTTAACGTGTCAGTAGAAATGCGGTCTTTTGGTACCGTCGGTTTGGTCAAGGCCTGTATTCAGCACCGTTGGGCATGAATCTATTGACGGCTCCCTGTTTTCTTTTCTCTTTATAGTGAACAGAGCATTTTGAGACTCGAGAATTGAAATCTGACATTTTTATTTTAGAATGTCAAATTTTCGGTACTGTGCCGACAGCGGAAACTTCTAAGTCGGAACAAAATTTTTTTCGTATCTATCTTTTAAGAAATAGCAACAAGGAAAATTAAAAATCATGAATTGCTGATATGCTTGTATTATGGATGCATGGTGTTGTGGCCATCTCCTGTATAGGGCCACAATCGAGTAGATATACCGTGGCTAGTTATGTATAAGGCCCCATGGTTGAGTAGGTAATAAATTGTCCTCGTTTCAATCATTGTTATGTTTAGAAAAAAGAGTGTATTTCCATAGTTAGAGAAGAATGTCCTCGTTTCAAGCATTTCAGTGTCTACTCGGGTCATTTTTATAAAGTTGTTTTCGCATATATGTAGGGGGTGGACAGTCGGCAGAGTTTGGACTGATCCACTGGTACATGTACGTATCCTACACACCATCGAGGCGACCCCTACCGTCCAAGTCGATGGTGTGGGTGAGTCTTCTTTTTGTAACCCGAATATTTCTTTTATTTAATAAAACTACTTTTTCCTTCGGGGAAGGTGGGGGTAGACTATGGGCATACGCTATGCCCTACGGTATCGACTCGTGGCTTGAGGGATTATGTTGTGGCTTAAGACATGACGCGTTGCTTGTTTTATCTTGAACAGATCTATAGAGAGCAATGTTGACTTAGTCGGGAATCGTCCCTTTCAAGTGTCGCACAGTTTACTTACCGAGTGAACTAAGATACACAAAGAACAAGGGCTGACTTGGTCGGAAAACGTCCATTTCTAGTGCCGCACGACCTACTTGTCGAGTGAACGAAAGTATGGCCGTGACACATAGCATGCCCAAATCATTAAAAGGGAAAGATGATTTATATTTAAAAGGGAAGATACAAAAAAAAAAAAAGGGAGCAGACATCAGTGGGGAAAGACACTCGCAGATGGGTCCAGTCCAGTGACAAGAATAGCTGATAATGTGGTGCTCATGGCTCATTGCCTCGCAAATCTCTAAGTTAATGTATCTGGAATAGTATTTAAAAATTTAACAAAGGGTGATCATTAAATATGTTATTATGCCGATAAGAGAATGACACGTTATAGCTTCCATTAAAGATTTAACAAAGGGTGATCAAAACAAATACGATCGATAACATTAGAGATGAATTTAAAAAAATTTAAAGTTTGGTAACTAAAATAACATCACATTAATAATTAGATAACTAAATACATAATTCACTCTATTTTGTTTTACCCGCGAGGTAGATTTAATAAAATCTAGTATCTTTAAACGTCCTTGCAGGACAGATATGTCAATAATGTCTAATAAAATTTTATTTTATTTTTCTTATAGATAATCGGGTTGATTTTTTTATTTTGATAAATGTTCATCGCTATTTTAAATATGTTGTGCTTGAATTGTAATAAAATCAATTATCAACATTTTATCATATTTTATTTTTGTGTAAGTGTTGACTGTATGTATTTTTCATTGTCAATGACAATGTTTTTAAGTTTTAACCATTTTTATAGCGTCACACTTTATAAAATTAATGATTTTTTAAAAATAAGTTCTTTTAATTAATCTTCTTCAAAATAAATTCCCAATTTTGAAATTTCCACAACAGTCGTTGTTTTGTAACATGATTTACATTTATGAACTATGGGAATCTTATTTGGGTCAACGAATATCATTTAAAGTGCATTCTAAGAAACAAAGCTGAAGTGACAGTTGAAAACTGTGTCGGTCCAATAAATCTTCCATGGAATTTTTTTTTCAGTAATCTTCATGGAAATTAAAGATCTTTTTTTTTGTTTTGAACAAAGGAAATTAAAGAGGTAAAGTTGGTGCATTTTAATATTACATTGCATGCATCTGGTGCAATGTCATTTTCTTTTAGAGAGCACTTGGCCTTGAATCTTGATTATTACATGTTGCGGTTTAAGAGGGAATGTCCGATTAAAGTAAACAAAATTCGCTCATGAACTTTCCAGGATAGGTTTCTTCCTGGAGTTCACTCTTTACCTTTTTTGTGCTCTTAAACTTTTTATAACACAATAAATAATAACAATATGAACAATAGGACTAAAAAGTCAAATATACCAAATTTTGTTGCATTTCTTTTCATGTGCAAATCTAATCTAATTCATGCGAAAAACAAGAGGTGATGAGCAAAACACGTTATAGAAGGCAAAGCTGGTAAAGGAGTGGAGAGTAGGGTTGTTGTCTGTTACCAGAATGTCAAAGTCTAAGGTTGCTAAAGGTCGTAAATACAAATACAAATACAAAACCAACAACAACCAGGTCTAATTATGATGATAATCTCAGATTAGGTGATTTGATACCATCTTTTTTTGTTGCTTATTTTGCATGTACTGTACCCTAAATTTCCTGTATCGAATACCAACCTGTTTCTGGACCCTAAATCCAAATTATTCATTGAATTCGCTCATTGTATCCATCAAATTAAACTGTGGATTTGAAAGCAGATACCGTGTTTCATTTTTTGCATGATTGTGAACACCTAAGACCCTGCGTTTTCGGCCTTTAAATTATTCAGTTTAAGTTTTAGATATTTACAGCTCCTTTGGACGTTTTAAAGCCAATTTATTCTTAGTATAATATAATTCCAGATAAATATAAATTAATAGCATATTTTTAATATTTAAAAATAAAAAAGGAAATGTTTTAAAAGATGTAAAATTTATATTACAAAACAATAACGTTTTCATTAAAAGAAAGTCAAATTGAAAATATTTTTGATACAAATATTTTTTTTCTCAGCGGAATAGTTTTTTATTAATAATTAAATAAACCATTAAACAGTGGCTCACAACAGAGGCACAGCAACATTCAAATCTTTTACTTCTTGATGTTTGCACCTGATTTAGTAACCAAATTCAATTTACATTTATGAGGATTTATATGTACTCATTCTTGATATTTGAAAATAATACTACTAGTAAAAAAATATAAAAACTAAAAAAAAAACTTGAAACCGCAAAAATTTTATAAAGTGAGCATTATTAAATGTCAAATATCAAATTTTAGTAAATAATAAAAATCTAATATATCAAACGAATATATATAAACATATATTATCTTATAATCACTTTTAGACTATTTTAAGAAAATATTATTTTTAAATAATTTTATGCTGTTAGAATGAAAAATCTTACCAGAAATCCAAAATTTGATTGGAGTGGACGATTATTTATTTATTTATTTACATTCCAAATATCATGTCATTTGGGAGGGAATAATTATTTATTGGGACAAAACATGATTGAGAAGGAAAGGGTGCCTTGATGCTTAAGCAAAATCTTTTAGGCCCAAAGTCCACTTATCCACTAATCAAAAGTGACTTAAGGAGCCTCAAATCTTAATGTGTTTTACCCGACATCATGTTTATAATTTTAAGGCAAAATTATGATTCGATAAGATTCTTTTGCATGCCTTGTACGACTACTTTTTTTAACTCGTTATTTGACTCATTGCTATCCATATATATTCAATGAATTAGATGTGAAATTAGATCAGATATTTGTTGTTTGTAATTCAGATTAGATACAGTATTAACAAAAGTGATATATATTTATTTGGGTTAGTAATTTTTTTTATATAATTTATTGAAGGATGAGTCTACCACGCTCGAAGAACATCGTTGAACACTACTAACACCATTTAATTGATTAACAGAGATTAAAAATCTCAATGACTCAACATATAGTTATAAGTTATTTAAAATAAAATTTCAATTAAATTATTTTTCACATATATTATATTTTTAATTTTTTAAATAATTGGATCAAATACCAACCTTAGTCAATTTAAAAAATAAAAAACTATAAACCATAAACTCAAAACCCTAAACCCTAAACTACAAGTCATAAACTCAAAATCCAAATACTAAACCATAAACTACAAACCCTAAACCCATTTAGGGTTTATGGTTTATGGTTTTGGGTTTAAGTTTTTTATTTTTTTAAATTGGCTAAGATTGACATTTGATTCAATTATTTAAAAAAAGATTAAAAGTATAATATATATGGAAAATAATTTAATTAAAATTTTATTTTAAATAATTTATAATTATATGTTGAGTCTTTAGATTTTTAATCTTTATTAATCAATTTAATGATGTTCAACGATGTTCAGCGTTAATAGTATTCGACGGTGTTCGTCGAGCGTGATAGAATTTTACTTTATTAACCTACTAATTCATATATCACAAAGAAGATGGCATTCTCGTTGCAATTCACTCCAACATCAATTTTAAGCTTTCATATAAACAAAAATGTATCCTTACATTCATAAACACACTTAAAGTTGAACATAATTTGAAATAAATTCCTGCTAGAAGTTTTAACTACAGCTAGTATTCACACAAACATAGGGGTGATGATGAGCCTAACCGGCTTGCAAGTTACTCGTGCTTGGCTCAAGTAAGTTCGACTTGAACTCGTGTTCGGTTCGAGACCTTAACAAGCTAGGTCGACCCAAACTCGACTTAAAAAACTCGTGAACAAGCTCGAAATAATTACCTATAAATATATACACTCCATATGCACTTATATGTTTTAGTGTTGTTAACTTGTTATCATGGTTAAATACTTTAAGTCTCATTATCCTTGTGGACTTGTACAATTTAAAAAATATACCATGGTTACTTTTGGACTTTAAAAATAAACATTATCTTTTTCTAAACAAGGTTTCACACGTTATTTTTTTAAAACTTCAATAAAATTATTTAAAAGCAATTTGAGAAAAGCAACAAGCCGAGTTCAAATTGTCCAATTCAAGCACGAGCCCAATAACACTATTTTGGAACTGAGCAGACATTAGAATATTAAAAAAACTATTAAAGTCCGTACCCAAAACATGTATAATAAATATATACAGTGTACACATTCTTTCAAATAACATGATCCATTGTCCCAATTTCTCAAAAATGAATTAATGTTTTTTTATCAGCATCCGTCTCTCTCTCTCTCTTAAGTGTGTTCGACTGTTCGTCTATGCTTTACATGATCAGTCTGTCTTGTTTTTTGTCCTCTATTTGGAACTCGTGTGTGTGCACCGTGCACGTGCACGTGCAATGCAATGAATATATACGTTCAAATTTTCAGTGGTATTTATATTGCAAAGGAAAAAGATTAAAGGAAAAGAGACAGATAGAGCTATTGGTAGCTGGTTGAGAGGTAAAGGGTACAGATTGGGGCAATCTTTAATCATTGTTCTTGATCGGCCCTAATCACTCTTTTCTGAACTACAACGTTGATGTTTATATTATTCTCGTTTTTTCCCTTCCTTTAATTGAAGCAGGGAGGCAAGTGAAGTAGGGATCTATTTTATTATGGGAGTATGTGTTTGACTTAGTCTATTATTTTGTGTACTTAATTTTTTTATTAATCTTAAGGTGATTATAAGATAATATATGTTCATTTTTTTCTTAATTCTTAAAAAATGCACACATCTTACAGATAAATATGCTCAAACTCGGATCTTTTATAGGATGAATATCATCATCTTAAAAAGTTTTGGGCTCGAATTATTTTATTAATTATCTAGTCTATATATTGATATTAATTTCATAATTATTTTTGTTGGGTGTTTGTAATGATTAATTTTAATATATGGTTTGATGTCATAGCTGAAAATTGTAACTTTAACAACAAATTATTTATTTATAAATTTTGATATATATATATATTATAGATACATGTAACATTTTAGTATTTTTCTTACGTGGTTATACATTTCTAAAAAATTATCAACCATTTGAAGTGCAATCCCACAACACACTCTCACCCAAATCATCTTTTTAACTTGTTGAAGCAAAGTATATTTCGGTTGTTGTTGTTTTTTGAACATATTTTTCCTTGTCAAAAATGAGATTCTTTACTACTACTATAATTTTATTGGTACTTAGGAAGTGCAAAAGGAAAGGGCCACGATTTCATCAAAGTTGCGCCTTTTTTTTGTTGGATTAAGGAAAAAGATAATGTATTGGAATAAAGAAGAAAAGACATGTCTAAGAAGATCCTTTATATGATAAAAAAAACTACAACCATGGGGGCCCTCTTCAACCTTTATTGCCTTTCCCTGGTTGGTGCTTAGAAAACATAAGCATGGCCAACAAGAAAAATCATACTTGTCACAAAGCAAACCCATCAATGAGATCAGTGGCAGAAAAATGACTTATTACATCTTGAAAACATTTCAGACATTTGTCTTTCTACTCATCTCTTCTTTAGTGTTCTTTTTTCTTTTGGGGTCCCAAATAGAATCCCATGGCGATCTACAGGGATATATTTTCACGTTTGGTTAATCTAATGTTTGGTTTATTAAATTTTGTTAACCTCGTATCTCTCTATACGATAACCAAAAGTAAACCCTACAAACCCATCGACTTCAAGATGAACAGTCAGTTCGGAAGATGGGTTTTGGTTTGGTCGGTTTCTCAAGTTATGACTTGTGGAGGCTTTTAAGTCTCAACGGATTTGCACGTTAACCCAATTTTAGTTTCTTGATTGAGTTACGTGGATAGGCCTGGAAAACCCTTTGAACCTTAATTCTTAGTTTGGATAAATTTCATGAATGGAAAAGAGCAAAACTTGAAGCATTGGGTTCTAAATTCAATCCATTTAATATAATCCACAACTGCTGCTTGTATCTTAGAAGGGTTTGAGTTCTATGTTCAAAAAAGAAAAAAAAAAGAAAAAATAAGGGTTTGAGTACACAAACCAAGCCCATTAAGGTCTGGACCGATTTTTAACTACATTACTTTTATTTTGGACCAAAATCCAAGTTCTTCCTCGTATATTTTATCTGTACATATGATTATAAGATTTATATTCAATACTTAGGCAGCGGAAACAAAAAATTTATCAAGCCTTTTAGTTTTAGAGTATATTGTTAAAATTTAGAGTTTATAGGTTTTGAGTTTAGGTTCGGGGGTTTATAATTTATGGGTCATGGTTAAAATTTAGAGTTAGAATTTAGGATTTATTGGTTATGGTTTAGAATTTATGGTAATATGGTAAGGGATTTAGGTTTTAACCTATAAACCCTAAATCTTAACTCCAACCCTTAAAATGCTAACCATAACCCATCAATTGTAAACCACTAAACCTAAAATCATAACCTTTAAACCCAAAATCTAACCTTAAACCCTAAAACTAAGGCGGTTGTGGAAACTTTTTGTTTCCACCACCCGTGTTTGGAATAATTACTCATAATTATATGTCATTTTGTAATTATAAGGAAAATGATTTGATGCATTGGCAGTGAAAAACAAATTTTTCACAAATAATGTATTTTAGGGTTTTAGGTTAGCATTTTATAGTTTAAGGTTAGCTTTTAAGGTTTAGATAATTAGATTTAGGATTTATAATGCATGATTTGATTTTCGGTGTTTAAAATTTAGTGTCCTTGAAAAAACATGTGACATATTTTGAAGTGTAAAAAGAAAAAACTCTACTGCCCAATAATAAATTATTAGCAAAGAAAGAAAAAAAGTCTTTTCTTCTGTACACGTGCGTGTAAAAAGTAAACAATATTAAACATTGAAGCATATGAAGCCACGCTCCTAAATATATAATATATAGTCCTTACGTGCAATAAATGGTGTTTTATTAATGGAACTGCTGTAAGTATTCAATCTTGTGTCACATACATATTCATTTCATCACTGTCCCGTGTAGGCAGTCCCACAACAACTTTGATTTTGATGACATCTACCCTATTGATGCATAAGATTGCTCGTTCCTTACCGTAGAACTACCCCCTTCATTGTCTTCTTATCTTATCATTAATCAACTACTATTTGTTGTTGTAAAATTTTGGTTTGAATTTGAGGATACGCTAATAAATCACTTCAATTGTATGATGAAGACCAAAGTTACGTACTGATGTTGTCTTTAGCCTATGTTCACTGTTCAGTAATCAGTATCGGATCCATGGGCCAACTTAGGTTCTTTTTCAAGTTCCCCTTCTAAAAACAGTTCATCTTGCTCCCTTTTTCTGAACATTAAATAAAGCTCCAGTTTCTCCCGTCTCCCTTATGTTTTAGTTAGGGGAGTTGCTTGAAGTTTGTGATGGCTGACCAGGGTGATAACAATGTTGTGACGAGGGAATACAGGAAAGGAAACTGGACGGTCAATGAAACATTGGTATTGATTGAGGCAAAGAAGATGGATGGTGAGAGAAGAATGAAGAGAAGTGAAGACACTGAAGGAAGAAGCAAACCCACAGAGCTGAGATGGAAATGGGTGGAAGATTATTGTTGGGGAAAAGGGTGTTTGAGGAGCCAAAACCAGTGCAACGACAAGTGGGATAATCTCATGAGGGACTACAAGAAAGTGAGAGAATACCAAAGGAGAATAGCTGATAGAGTAGGGCAAGGGAGTAGCAACACTAGTGAAGCCACTTCTTATTGGGAGATGGAGAAGAATGAAAGAAAAGAAAAGAATTTGCCTAGCAACATGTTGCGCCTGATATATGAGCGTTTGGAGGAGGTGGTGGAGAAGAAAGGAGATCAAAGGGTGGTGGGCGTGGCTGCTGGTGGCTCAGGTTCCATTTCCGGTACACCTTATGTTATGGACAGACCGATTACCAGTGTGCAAACTTCATTGCCTCCTTTATTGCAACACCAACTTTCAGCTCCCATTCCAACTGCAATTCCATTAAGTCTATCAGCACCGCCTACAGCTGCTCCTGCACCACTAATACAACCACCTCCACTTTCATGTGCTCAGCCATTTCCCATAGTAGGTACCTCTTCCCTCTCTCTCGAGCCTTTGAATTTGGTTGGCAAATTTTGATTTTCCATGTTAGAGACGGGTGTTTATGAAGATGCAATGATTAAAATTTAAATGTGCTTTTTAATGGCATCCATTTTAGTGCTTCATTGTTCTTATAAGGGGTGACAGTTGACAGATTTCATGACTAGTCATTGATATATAGTTATTCAGTTTCAGTGTGTCATGAATTATCAGTTATCATTGATTGATTTCATTGGTTCCATATCTTCTTTTTTATGTTTTCGAGATGTGTGATGGCTCAGATTCTGATACAAGTGAGTATTCAGAATCACCAGCAAAGAGAAGGAAAAGAGGAGGTAATGGTGAAGGTACCAGTGGGGGCACAGAAACTGCAAACAACACAAATGAAGTGGGAACTGCAATCTCTAAAAGTGCTTTCATTATAGCAGAAGCCATCCGAGCCAATGAGGAGAGAGAGGAGAGAAGACATAGAGATCTCGTTCATTTGCAGGAGAGAAGACTCAAGATGGAGGAATCCAAGACAGAGATCAACAAAAGTGGCCTTAACGGCCTGGTCGATGCCATTAACAAGCTTGCTAATTCCATCCTTGCTTTAGCTTCCCACAATAACCAGTCAGCTCCCAACTGAAGTCACATTCTCTGATTGATTAAAAAAACTACCCATAATCACATTAAACTGTTGCATGTTTATACTAATTGTTAATCCTCCCCCTTGTGACCTATACTTTATGTTGTATTCATTCTAATTATCTATTTTCTTTCATTTCAAGTGTTTAAACACAAACTAGGGTTTGTTGTAACTTGTAATACTACCAAAAGTGAAAGTACAAGTAAAATTGTCTTTGGGTTTATCTTCAAGGAAACCATTCAGTAAATCCTAAAAGTGAAAGTACCAGTGGGGGCACAGAAACTGCAAACAACACAAATGAAATGGGAACTGCAATCTCTAAAAGTGCTTTCATTATAGCAGAAGCCATCCGAGCCAGTGAGGAGAGAGAGGAGAGAAGACATAGAGATCTCGTTCATTTGCAGGAGAGAAGACTCAAGATGGAGGAATCCAAGGCAGAGATCAACAAAAGTGGCCTTAACGGCCTGGCCGATGCCATTAACAAGCTTGCTAATTCCATCCTTGCTTTAGCTTCCCACAATAACCAGTCAGCTCCCAACTGAAGTCACATTCTATGATTGATTAAAAAAAACTACCCATTAATCACATTAAACTGTTGCATGTTTATACTAATTGTTAATCCTCCCCCTTGTGACCTATATTTCATGTTGTATTCATTCTAATTATCTATTTTCTTTCATTTCAAGTGTTTAAACACAAACTAGGGTTTGTTGTAACTTGTAATACTACCAAAAGGAAAGTACAAGTAAAATTGTCTTTGGGTTTATCTTCAAGGAAACCATTCAGTAAATCCTCCATTAATCCATTGAACTAGGTCTTATGAATCACAAGTGCTTTTCATCTAGGCTGTCATACCATCTGCAACATTTATTTTACCTTTGAAAAAATGGAAAGGGAGAATGGGAGATTTCTATAAAGTATCTCATGACAGATAGAAAAGGCCTACTCTCTCTTGCTTAAAGAAGAACCCTTCATAATTTGTGCTAAGAGGGTAGGAGAGTGAGTCACACATGCCTATGGTAGGGATTATGTGAGCTGCTGCTGACTCATCTTTTATCATTTATGAGGTGAAAAATGCGAGAGAAATAGTATACGTTTGCAGCAAGTGTGCAGTGACCATTACTTCTCTGGTGCTAGTCAAAGGCGACCAGTGAATGGATCTCTGAAGCCTGAGGGGATGTCAGGTTTGGTGAGATTTACAGGAATGCCATTCTGGAGGCCATTATTGGAGCTAGTCTTGTATTCTCTTGAGAAGGCTGTGGCCCTGTGGCAAAAGTTGGGCCTTTATTTTCCACTGAGAGGATTCAGAGCGAGAGAGAAAGGGAAGGGAAGTGGGCATTATTGGCTAATTTGGTAGGCTTGGTTGTAATCTTCTGACAAAAGCGTGTGCGTACTAAAGTTTTTGCCTTTTTTCCCTTCACACGGCGTTATGATAGAGAGCCAGGCTATATACACACACATATATATATATATAATGGTTCATTAGAGCTTTTGTTTCCTTTTTTCCTGTGTTACCATTAATGAAAAGCTTCTATCTTTTTTTTATATCAAAATGCATGATTTCATTAAGTAAATCATACAAGAGAAATACTTTATGCTTATTCATTCCTGAAAAAAACAAGACATTTACAGGTTTTAAGTTTGTATCTTAATTTAAAAGAGTTTGTATCTTAATGAAATTCAGAAGGCTAGTGTTACCATTGCAGACTTAGCTAACCCCATGAGACTGGATATAGTAGTTGTTGGCTCAGTGGATTTGTTTGTAGTTAAGTGTTGAATGTTTTAGTTGAGAATTGAAGTGCAATTGGTTGGCAGTGGCAGGGAGGACCCCATTGAAATGGCAAACGTGAATTCCAAATGGAAGAGAACGACCTTTCAAAGATGCCCTTATCATCATTAGGAGAGTTAATACCAGAGACGTACAGGTAAACAAAAATAGCCAAATCTGCTTGTTTCTTGTTTGATATGAAATCCCCCCCTTTTCTGACAGAGCATTTAAGAAGAATATGAAAAATAAAAATAAAAGGAGAAAAGAGCATTTAGACCCCAGAGTTTATGCACTACTTTATTAAATTAAAATGAACACATTTCATATCAAAACTAAATGTATATAAAAAATTAAAATTCAAAACAAATTCTATAACTATAGTCTTTGCAACATTTTTTCTTAGCTTACAAGTAGTACATTTCTATGTATAACCACATTTCCTAGTACAAATAATACATGTAAAGACTTGGGCTAAATCTGAGCAGATTCCTATATGATATAAGATATATTAAAATAAAATGTAGACTTAAAAATAAATATTCCATTTCCTCAATTGACAAGGTTGCTCGATTACAAGTCTTGAGCTATGGCATTTCCTCGTTGGTCTGGGTTTTTGGTTCGTCCAGTTTTGCATTTAGTGAAAGATGCTACAACGTCTACTGCTGTTTTTGTTTGTTTATTCGTGTTAGGAAGTCATGCATTAGGAGTTGCAGAAACTTCAACATGCTAAACCCTATTTTTTTTCTCCTAATTAATAAACGCATTATAAATAACTTCTTCAGTGGATTGTTTTAATCGATCATTGCTGCCTCAATTATAAGAACAAAAAACTTCTGCTCTTTTTTTTTTGTCATTTTTATGCCCCAACACTACAAAATCAAATCCTAAGCTCTAGCCCTAAATTCTAAACTTTAAAAAATACACCATACGTCCAATACACTAAACTCTAAACCCTAATCATAAATCCTAAACCTAATTTTTAAGTGTTAGGACATAAATAAGTGCATAAAAAAAACAGATTATTTCTACTCCAATTATAATATAGGCATGGATTAAAATATTTAATGCTTGACCAACATGTATTTGAAGGATGAAAATCACATACCCCTAATTATGTCCCTTTTGGTGCTCCTACTTTAAAAAGTGAGTTTAGGGTTTATGATTTAAAATTAAGGTTTAGAGAATTAAGGGCAGGGTTTATTTTTTAAAATGCAGGGTTAGTATTTAAAATTTAATTTTTAATTTTAATGTAGGTCATAGAAGAAGGGGGACTAGAAATTTCTCTTCATATTTAAACTCAAACAATAGATGATAAGTTAGACTTGGTTTTGAGTACTAAAAGGTACACCTATTGACATTTATTTTCCGTTGATGATTTTTTAAAATAATTAAATAATTTTTAATAATTTTTAAATATGTTTGTGTGATTACAAAATAATATATAGTTTAATTTTTTAACCTTTAATAAAGCACACACACCGTGCACATATAGTGCTCGAACCCAGATAACCTAAATGAAATACATCATCCCTTACCACTAGGACTACTGCACACGTTAAAAAGAGCTCACGTGATACTTTACACATTTACTTCTTTTTAACATATTTAATATATATTATGACAATAAATAATTTAAAATTATAAAATATTCAAAAAATAAAATAAAATGTTAAAAAATCATAAAATATACCTGGATTTTAATGTGAAATGTCAATTAAAAATTTTAATATTTTATACTTAAAGAATAATAATGACTTTTTTAAAAAATTGTGGTCAAATTTAACTTTTAAAAATAAGAACCGAAATCATTATTGAGAGAGTAAGTGTTGCCTAAACCAAAAAATGTAAATATGGAGACTAAATTTATCATTATACTAGAGAGTTTAAGCGTTGCCTAAACCATGATTCAATCTTCCAAAAAGAATATTTAGCTTCATCCATTTACAACAATTCCATCACTAACACCAAAAATCAAATGAGATCCAAGTTCTTGTTCTTCTCAGAGTTTTCCCCCTTTTTTCCATCTTTACACATTGCACAGGTGGGAAAATACACAAATCTCCGGCAGAACAATAATCCAATAATTAATTATCAGTGTCTGCTTCCTTTGTCCGTGATCGCCTCTTTGCTAAAGTCTTCACTAGACCTCTAATAATCTTCCCAAACCACATCATGTTCAAGATGCCTAATGCCGATGGTACGCCGAAAACCAAGACGTAGCCGAAGGTATGCATCTTCATCACCTACACAGTCGCATCAATGTTACAACTCATATTGATATGTAATATGTTCAGTTCAATATAAAGCTTAAAACTATGGGAGGTGAAAGTACCTGATCATAATGCAAGTAGACATGGTAGAACATGTAGCCAAACAACAGAACTCTTGCAATCTGCGATCCATAACTTACTTCAGCATAGGTTAAAAGTTCGAGGACCTTGTTGAAAAGGAAAATGAACAGGAAACTTAGAAAAGTTGAGCTCACCAGCCAGCCAATAAAGATGACGATTCCATTAATGAGATATGCAATGGACTTCTTCATACCAGCTGTATCAAGGTACCTTCAATCAAAGAACTCATTAGATGATTTGCAATCGAATTTTCTACAAACAACCGTAATCGCGTACAACTTACCATCTCAAATGGATCTCTGGGGTTGTCACCTCAGATATAAGAACCATGTATGTATACAGCTGAGCTTCTCCGGTAAACATTGAATATGCCACTGCAACTCCTGAAAGGATATGATGCATAACCTGCAATAATATGATAATCATCCCTTATCATTCCATATGGTTACCCGTTTTATATGATTCAAACTATTCAACAAAAGTCCATGTTACTCCAAAAATTAATTGAAACTGAATCCTCTGACCTAGAAGCATAACAACTCTATGCTTGCATGCTTTCTGTTGCATCCTGTTATTCAATCTTGTTTTAGGCACAGTAGCAACAGTTGAACTGTTACTATTGTTCCTTACGGCAGTAAAAAGATAGACAAATAAATGAAGTGTTTGCCAGAGTGCTCCTGCTGCTAGAGAATACACTTACATATTCTATTCCACCTAAAGCGGGATATTGCCATAAAGTCATAGCAAGATCCGAAAAGAAGTATCCAAGAGAAACCTGTACAATATAACAAATGTTTATACCAAAATTTGGTATTTGTTCTTAAATGATTAAAAGAAATTTGTTCAAAGAAAATTTAGCTTTTCTAAGCCTAATGAATGTGCTGAAAACGCAGGGGCATTAGAAGCGCGCACACATGCATGCACACACACATATATATACATATATGTGTGTGTGACATGGTGACAGTCTATGATAGCTCATTAAATAAGGATAGAACATGGATCCTAGTTCACAGTCGGTGATATATCTCAACAGATAAGTTATCCACAAGATACATGGTTGAACCACTTCAAGATCACATAAGAAGGTTAAAACTTACCCCTAACCCAAAAGTAGACAGTGTCGAGCTTCTGAAGACAGCAAGACCCGAAAGCTGTGGGTCAGAAAAGAGGTCCGACCAGAAAACGAAGTACAACGACAAAGTGGAAATGAAAATGGCATGAGTCGTAGAGATGCCACTGCCAAAAATATGTTAATAACCATGAGAGAACTAGCATGATAACAGAAGAAAAGAGACTAAAACTGAGCATGCGCTACACTAACCGATTGTTCCAATCTACTCGTTGAATTTTAGTAAGACCAGGGTAAGTCTTGATGTAAAAGCTGCTGATTAAGTCCGTCAGATCATAGACCTATGCAAACGTAAGTTCAATAAAGAAGTCCAAGGGAAAAGCAACATCAAAATAGATTCAAGTTAATTTAAAATATGTGAAATTTATTCCTGCAAGCTTCATTAATGGGTATAAGAAAGCTCCTGCGTAAGGATTGAAAATGTCAGCATACCACTTTGCAGGCGAGAATGCAACAGAGGGTGGAAGTATAAGGAAGAAAAGGATCAGCCAATAAGTAATTCTTGACCAACATGTGAGCCTGGTTTTTGTAAGACTGTATTGCCATGGTTGTCTGTTTAGGCACTGCTTTCACATTACAATCTCAAAATCACCTGGTAGAAAGGGTACCTTCTCCTAGTTTTATCCCTCCTCCATTCATCAATTCTATAACAGATACAAAAATGGCAGTCAGGAGAGGAAAAAAAATGCAATTCTTCTTCAATCATGTCAATCAAACAAATAAAGATTTTCATTTCAAAAGGCATTAAAATTGAATCCGTGTGAAAAGCGCATGAAGAACACTGGCATGAAAAGTAAAGGCAATCAAAGGTAATGCAATGGAAGCAAAGAAGTTGAGAAATGAGATAAATGTGGTTACCAACTTGCCATAAGCAATGGTCAACATATTTCAAGAAGCAACCGTGAAATTAAAACAAAATGGAGGTGGGCGTTTAAAGGGGAAGAAAAACCAAGGTCAAACATGCAATGCGTGAGACCCAGAAAGGAGGAAACTTCAAACACAAACAAGGAGAAAATGCAAAGGGAACATGACAAAATGGCAAATAAAAAATGTAAAAAAAAAACGACAAAATGAAATCAATGCAAAAAAAAAGAAAAAGGAATGGCCATGAGCAACAAAAGCTAGCTTTTCAATGAATACCAAAAGGAAACAACAAAAGGTTCAAATTCATAATCAAAATAAAAATAATAAGGTAAAAAGCAAGGAAATCAAAATCCTATATATCATCATTTGGATACCAAGAAAAAGAATGTGACGCCTACCTTAAAGTTTAATCAAGGTGGGAAAAGTAGTTTGAATCTCCAACGTAAAATTAAAGAAAGTGGATTTCTGGATACTTGGGGGTGATGGGATGGAAAGAAGAAATTATTGGTGTGTTAGTTTAGTTTATCCATGAAAGCTTGGGGAATATGAGAATGAGATTAAAAAAAAACTGTAAACGTGTGACACTTGTTTTTCCTTTTTGGGATTTAGTTGGAATTTGGATTTTGGTCTCGTAAAATCATGATTTCATGTTGGTTCATAAGCATCGAACTAATGGAGATAAAATTAGCATTAACGTTGATGTTGAATTTAAAATTTATATATTATGATCAAATTTAGGCTTTTTATAGAATCTGATTTTTCTTTTTTAACAAAAAAGATTTTGCTACTTCAAAATTTAAACATGTGTATTAGATATCAAAATATAAATTTATTTAAACATCAACATGTAAATAAATTATTTTAGTCCAGGTCTCCGAAACCAATTTGTAAGGCAGATGGGCAAATGTAAATGACATTACGAGTGTGCGGTACGATGGGCTTGGCCCAAACAAATGAATATCGATCTAATGGTTCGTTAATAAAAACATTATCAATAACTAAATTGAATTAATAATGATTATGAATATATATATTTAAAATAAATATAATACATTTGTTATAATCCAGTTTAATTAATTGATTTAATTATTCATCTAAACAAAAAATTTAGAACGGTCAACACACACCGCTACACATCACCAATACTACACACCGTTATATACCATTAAATTTTTTTTAAATATTTTTTAAATAAATATTAAAAAATTTTAAAACTCAACACACAATTAATTATATTTCAAAATAAAGTTAAAATTTATTCAATCAGAAAACCTAAAATTATCCATCTTTTACCTAAAAGATATAGATTAAATATTAGAAAAATCTAAATCGAACTTTGATATCTACCTCAAATCACTTGTGGGTGGAGGGCATTTTCGCATTCATAAAAAAAGAAAAGAAAAGAAAACTGAAATGCCTTTTTAATCGACAAATAGGGTTTTCTACCTTCATCAATGATTGTCGTTGAGCAATCAATAAATTTGACAAACAAATATTTAAGTTTTAATTGTAAAAAAATATAAACAGATATTATTTTATAATTACTTTAAATTTAATAAAAAATACTATTAATTTAAAATTGATCTACTTATTTAAATTGAAACTTATAACTGACTGAGATCAAAATTGTTTTAACCAAATCACGTTGGTTTTGAACGATCTTATCTATTTAGATTAATTGCGGAATAAAGATTTTTCTTTTCTTCCCAGATTATTTATAATGGGCCTAGTAAATTCGTGATTATAGAAAGAAAAAAAAAGAAAAAGTTCAAAATAATAAGTTTGAATATTTTCTTTTGATGTTCTCTCATGAGATTTAGGCTTAGTTTGGCATTATTTTTAAAAATGCGGTAGAAAAAGCAATTTTAAAAATGTGATAGAAAAGTAGTTTAAAAAGTTGAATTAGTGTTTGTCATTGATGTCAAAAAGTGATTTTGAGAAGACAAAATGTCTATTATAGACATAGTATTGTAAAGTAAAATAAGTGAACTTAAGTGATGTTCAAATTTGTTAATATTATGATGTATGGTATAAATCAACTTAAATTATAATAAAAATTAATTTAAAAATAAATCAACTTAAATTATAATAAAAAATTTAATTTAAAAAACATAAACTATAATAAAAAAATTTATTCTCAATATAAATACTATAACATATATATTATTTTATAATTATGTATAAATTTAATTTAACAATCAATTATAATTAAATAATAGAGGGTAAAAAAGTAATTTTACTTTTCAAACTAACTTATCCACCACAAAAGCCATAAAATTTAGTTTTTTGGTTTGGGTGAAAAATCACTTTTGAAAGCAACCAAAAACACCTAATTTGCTTTGAAAGCATTTAAAAAAATGCTTTTAGGTTGCTAAAAGCAACAAAAAAACACACCCTTAATTTTGAAAGCGAATCTTTTCCCTTTCTTTTTAAAATATTATTTAATATATAAAAAATAATTTGATATACAAATTTGTGTAAACTAAAAGCCTTTTAATTTTAGGGTTTAGAGATTTAGGTTGTGGTTTAGGTTGTAGGGTGTAAAATTTAAGGTTTATGGTTAGAATTTAGAGTTTAGGATTTAAGGTTTAGCTAAGTTTTAGAGTGTTAGGGCTAAGGATTTAGGTTTTAGATTTTATAGCTTATATTATTAAGAGTTGTATAAATATTTTTTACACAGCTTGTGTAACAAAATATAACCTTTAATATATTACTATTTTTTTAATTTAGACCAGTGATTTTATTTTAACAGTTCATATTGTATTTGTATCAATTCGTACCGGTCTTAAATTAGTACCAAATAATTTAAGTATCATCTCAATTAAAATTGCAATGTGTTTTAAATTGTTTTAGTGTACCGATATAGTTTGATCAATTTCACATTTGATAAAAAATGATTATTGTGAAATTTGTCTAGAAAAAAAGTTCATAAGGTTTTCATTTCACAAAATTGAATGATTTTTTTAAAAACTATAATTTTAAAATAAATAATGAGTAATTGTATGTTTTTAAAAATTCTGATTTTTTTGAAATTATTGTTTTAAAAATATTAAAATAAAATTTTAGTTACAGTTGAGGGATCAAACGAGTCATCCCGTGACAACCGTTAATCGAGTTTTACGATGCGGTGGCTATTTTATAACCAAATTAAAAGTTCAATGATTATTTGTAATTTTTAAAAGTTTAATACTATAAAAATCATTTTAGTATGTTTTAATGACTATTGAGTCAGCAAAGCTCTAAACGACGTGGTTGGAGATTTGGAGTGGACCAGTCATAAAAATTGAAATTAACAGCGACGAGAGACTCCTCGTCGGTCAGAAGCCTTTGCTCAAGAGGCACGCTAATTTTTTAATCTTAAAAATATTTTAATTTTAAAATTTATTTAAAATAATATTTTTAATTTTAATCTTAAAATTCATTTAAAATAATATTTTAATATTTTTACAAAGAATATAATATTTTTTTGATGATAAAGGGAAATGTTATCTTCGGCCTCATTAAAAATTTCCCTAACCTAAATGGAGGAAAAGAGTACGTCAGGTAACAATTACAGAAACAACGGGCAAAGCCCGACAAGTTCGACTAAACCATCTATAACAGACCAACCACTAGGGGTGAGCAACGAAACCGAGAAAACCGAAAAACCGACTCAAACCGGGCTATGCGGTTCGGTTCGGGTTTGCATGTTGCGGTTCGGTTTTCGGTTCAGTTTCGGGTTTTCCATATGGAACCTGTTTATTCCATATCAACGTGAATTAAAAAATACATTGTGATCCATATCAAATATATTTTAAAGATAGTCTCTTAGAATATTTTAATTTGTTTTTAAGATATTTTCTTGGAATATTTGAATATAGTTTTATAATATTAAGTTGATTGAATATTGTGTTTCAACTTGGAATATGTTTTTATAATATTTACTATTCAAGAGTTGTTTTACTATGTTGAATATTTGAGTTTGGTTTTAATCAAACTATATATTAGACTACATATTTGTGTTCTAAGTTGGTGATGTAGAATCATTGAGTGGATATTAATTAAATGAATATTTTATGTGATTTATTTTTTAGATAGATTGTCTGTTTTGTAATCATTGTTATTTTTTAATTCATTTTTATTTGAAATATTAGATTTGTCAAAAGCTCAAGGCATGTGTTTCTTGTTCTTAATGGCAAAATAAATTGATATTGGAGCGTCTAATGATAAATTAAAATATGTTATGTGTTTTGCTTATTTTTTTGAATTTGAAAAAAAACCCGCTAAAACCGCGTTTTTTAACCGAACCGCAAAATTCGGTTTTTGGCATTTCAGTTTTTTTTACCATTCTATTTCGGTTTTCTTTTTAAAAAACCGTAGACTGTGGTTCGGTTCATATTTTGTTAAAAAACCGAACTGAATACACCCCTACCAACCACTCCTAACGGCGGTACAGAATACACATGTATCAACAAATCTCCATCCGTATGCAACCTAGCCATTCTATCTGCCACTCTATTTCCTTCACGCCGAATATGTTGAAAAGTTAATTGCCAGTCTCTTACACACAACGTGCGGATGTGTGAAACAATTCCAGGAGCCCCATTTAGCCGCGAGTCACCTTGCATTAGACGTATAACATCCGAGCAATCTACTTTCACAACCACTTTCCAAAGCCGCAACTTCCACGCACATTGTAAACCGGAATACCCCCATAATTCCGATTCGACAATACTACACACCCCCATGAATTTTACAGAACCCACAATCCACTTATCTTCATTGTCCCGGATAACACCACCACATGAAGCCCGTCCATCCTTTAGACAATTTAATTTGAAACATCCAGCAGAAGGGGAAGACCACGACGTTACGCGTAAAACCACAGCAGTCCCTGAAGGCCCAACCACCGCTCTCTGCAACCCTTTCAAAACATTATGTAGTAACTAACGGCTTCGCTTCAAAATCGACCCTCGATCCTCCAAAGAATTCCCAAATGCCACATAATTCTAAATTATCTAAACCTCTTTCCACCTATAATTCAGTGATAATACGCGCTTGCACATCGCCGAGCAAAAGAAACACGCGCTTGCACACTTAAACTCATGTCTTTTTTTTTAATAGTAAACTCATGTTTTTTTTATACGTTACAACATTAATAATATCAACTGAACTAAGATTCAATTAATAAAATATAAAGTTTATTAATATTACATTAAAGTGTATATAAATATATATGTATATTATGTTGAAGCTTGATCGGTGAATGTACGACGGTGTTTGGCTGAAAAATAATGAAAGGGGAAAAAGAAATTGAGCCCTAGAAAGATTTGGAGAAGGGATGAGTAATTTTTTATTAATCAATCAACGTAAAAACTGATTACAAGGCTCAATCCATTTGGACTTAAGCCCAACTACTCTATGTATACAGGTGAGCCCAGCTGTCAAGGACTAGAAACTTCTGGGCTATTGCAGACTATGGTTCTGGGCTGTTGCAGACCTGTATTGTTAACATATTATACACTTGGCTCTGCTAAAGTACTAAAAATATAGGCAGCAATATTTTTAATACATACACATAGCAAGAAAAAGCGAAAAAGTGCAATAATAATAATAAGTATAATTATTGTTATTTTTCTTCTAGATTCCTTCATGTTGCAACTTCATTTAGACTCATTCACAAATGACACAATTATTTCCAAAAGCAGAAACCTGATTATTGTAACATGACAATAATTTACATTAGTTCATAGATAACTAATTTTATGTAATTTAATTATAGTTATAAGCCCTTCATTCTAAACAGATACATAAATTTTATTTTCAATGCGAAAATCTATAAAAACAGCCAAATTTAAAAGAGACCATAAACAGCCCTTTATTATTTTATTCACAATTATATATATATACATATCATGTACACGTAAGTGTGAATATATATATATATACTTTAAAAAAATATATAAAACAAAAAATAATGTCAGGCATATAGTATACTCGTACTTTTTTTCTAACAAGTTGTAGAGATAGACAAACGAAGCTCTTTTAACTTATGTATAATATTGAGAGATTTAATTATATACGTACACATTGCTTAATAATGTAGTTCAATAATTGATTGATTCCCATTTTGTTCCAATCTCGTTGCATGCTAACAGTATAGTCGATAGACGAAGAAATCCTTGAAAAATATACATTCTATTGTCTCGTGAATCATTTTGCTTTCATAAAGTTGATAGGTCGCTATCCAAAGGTCCAAAATTTTGCAAATGGTATTGGCATATTGCATGTATTTTACACCGTAGTTCGTCAAGAACTCAAAAAAAAAAAAGTGCTTATATTGCTGGCCGGTCCTTCCCACTATCAAATACACCTGGCCATCACTTATTCACCCCTCAATCTCTTGTATTTTCGCTTAAGTTGTGCATGAGAAAACGATCCATGTGTGTGTTGCATTTGGGCATGAAATTCATGTATGCCCTTAAATTAACATTTTTGTATTTCTGTAATTTTGTCCTTTTTGTGGTTATTATTTTAATTATATTTTTTCCTTGTTCAGAATTATCTAAAGTATCCTTAGTAAATTAAAACATAGAATACGATGTTATATCAAACATTTTCATTAAGGATAATGGCACGAATGGTCCCTGCCGTATTTTTAAATTGAATAAATTTACTTTTTTAATAGTCTAAATGTGATTATAAGATATTATCTGTTCAAACATATTCTTAGAGCCCTTTGACAATACGCATACACTTTGTAGACAAAGCGATTTGAACTCGTGTCTCCTAGGATGAGTATCATCTGCTTTTCCAATGGGACACTTGTTGGATTTTAAATTTGCGTTTTTAAATAAAAAAGAACTCATACACAAATTTATGGCGTATTATTATAATAATGGATAGTAGCCTAATGTTTACTAAAAAGATTAAAATAAAACAACTCGTAATCTTTCTAATATGCTGTGCTGTGTACCTGACAAAACCCCAAGCATTGTTTTACTAAACTAAACCAGGTTGATTTGCATGAGAATCTTGAAACATCAAACTGTTCTTTTTTCCCTCAGTAAACCACAAATTGGGTGATTAACAAAGCGAGGTCGATATTACATAAGCAGATCACATGTTAAACATTTCCAAAAGATGCTGTTTTCTTGTTTTGATACCCTTTAACCCCCCTTAAAACAATTATATTTAATTAGATTAGATTCAGACAGCTGAAAAAAATGTCCATTTCTTCACAAATATTTATTTTAACTCCTCTCAGATCCGGTTCACAATTATAGACCCCCTTCTGGCGGGAAGTTAACTGCTTTTTAACTGGATTAAACCGGTCTGGCTCCCTCTTAATTTTTTTAACCGCCGGAAAGGGACAAAATCACCACCCGCAAAATCTTCTCGTCGTAATTTTCTTTGTTTTTTGTGCCATTTCTTTCTTCTATGGCCGTCCTTTCGTTATCTTCTATTTTTTAGGTTCATTGTAAGAATGTCAGTGAAGCTTTATAGATTGATCTCCATTAATCTTTGCTTCTTCAAGAACAAGCTTATAACATCTTTCAAAAAATGGCTTCTTCTTTACAAAAACTGCTTAAAGACGAAGGGTTCGAGAGAGGGAAGAAAATCAGGCCTAAAAACCGAAGCACTGAAAACCCAGATGAGTCGATAACACTGCCTATATACATCTGCCATGATCGAAAAAGCTTGGAAAATTCGAAGCACAAGGCCGAGGATACCGTTGCCCGAAACGGGTCCTCGGTGTTTTCGTCTAGAAGGGTATTGAATTCGGATAGACCCAAACCCAAGCCATTGATGAACGATGGTGGTAGTGGTACTCCAAGGACAGATGAGCCTGCAATCGATGAAGTCGCCATTAGAGCAGTGATATCGATTCTCGGTGGCTACACCGGTAGGTACATTAAAGACGAGAGTTTCCGGGAAATGATCAAAGACAAATGCAACTCTTGCTTGGCGAGGAGAAAAACCGGCTCCGATGATGAGATTTTTGAGAATATGAAACTTGGTATTGAGAGCATCGACACCTTAGTACAAAATCAGGGTAACAAAAAGGAAGTTAGAGTGAAATCGTTGAGGAATTCGATTGAGCTATTGAGCATTGTGGCTTCCTTGAATTCGAAGAAATCGAGGAATGGTTCAACTTGCGGCGTTCCCAATTCTCATCTCTCTGCATGTGCTCAGCTGTACTTATCTATAGTTTACAAGCTCGAGAAGAACCATAGGATTTCTGCCAGGCATTTGCTTCAAGTTTTTGTTGATTCGGCTTTCCTAGCGAGAACCCACCTGCTTCCTGATCTATGGGAGCATTTGTTCCTTCCCCATCTTCTTCACCTTAAGGTTTGGTACCACAAAGAACTTGAACTTCTCTCTAACTTTGATCATGGCGAGAAAGAGAAGAGAATGAAAGCTTTATGTAAGCTCTACAATGACCAAATGGACATGGGGACAGCTAAGTTCGCTATGTACTATAAAGAGTGGCTTAAAATTGGGGCTTTAGCGCCGGCTGTTCCTCCAGTGCCTTTGCCGCCATGTCCCTGTTACGGATCATCGAGAAGGCGATCATCTGATTCTTTTGCTTCGCGCTCCTCAATCAACAAAAACTTGTAACTTATTAGTTTAGATACTTTAATTATTCTTTTAACCGATCATGAAGCTTATCCTTATTAATTATGTTGATTTTCTAACTTGTGTTCTTGATTGCTTAAATGTTTGAAAGGTATCGAACTGTGTTTGGCACGACAAGTGAGTTGAAACACACGGTCAGAGCATCAATCGACATATGTCGCCTCGAGGCAGAAGAAAATGAATGCACCGATGAAGAAGACTACAATGTTTGCAATTATGTTCATGTGGGTAAATTATGTCTCTTTTGAAAACTACAGTTCCTTTTTTCAAGATACCGTTAGATTGGAGAGTATCATTTATGTTTCTGAATTTCACAGAACTTGACGAAGACACGTAGAAATTCATCAAGCCAGATTCCTCGAACTCCGAAAACTGAATTATGGCCAGACACACATAAATCAGATCATTTCCGGCTGTTTACCTGCCAGAGCGTACCAACAGAATGCTTGGTAAATGGTAAAAATGTTGTCAGACATAGTTCAATGAGAAGGAAGGAACATGTTCATTTTCCTTCGAGTGATATAAGTAAATCCATTGCTACTATTTGCTCCTCGGACAGTCTAACTGAGTGCGAAATCTCAATCCGGGTAATGACCAAAGCATGGTTGGAATCACATGGTGATCCAGCCATAGAAGCTGCAGTAGCAAAGGCGCCTGTTGTCGAGGGAATCCTCGAGGTTTTGTTTTCTTCCAGTGACGGTGAAATTCTCGAATTAGCAATATCGATTTTAGCAGAATTTGTCACTAGGAATGAGGTAAATAGGCAGATAATTCTTAACTCAGATCCACAGCTTGAGATCTTCTTAAGACTGTTGAGAAATAGTAGTCTATTTTTAAAAGCTGCCGTGCTGCTTTACTTGTTAAAGCCAAAGGCAAAACAGATGATATCGACGGAGTGGGTTCCGCTAGTTCTTCGAGTTTTAGAGTTCGGAGAGCAGTTGCAGACTCTATTTACGGTAAGATGTAGTCCTCAAGTGGCTGCATTTTACTTCCTAGAGCAACTTTTAACAGGTTTTAATGAAGATAGGAACTTAGAGAATGCAAGTCAAGTGGTTTCTCTTGGGGGATTAAGCCTTCTAATAAGAAATGTGGAGATTGGAGATGTCCTTGAGAGGCACAATGCTGCCATGATCATATCCTGTTGCATTCGAGCCGATGGGAGTTGTCGGAACTACATAGCTGATAAAATGAACAAGGCATCTCTAATTGAACTTATAGTTGGGAACCGTAAGGATCCTAGTGGATCTGTTATCACCTTACTAACTGAGCTACTCTGCCTAAACAGGTACCAAATCTTTTATGAATTACCATGATTTTTCTAACTAGTCATAGTGGTTCAAATGCATATCTTTATGACCTAAGTTATCTTAACAGAAGAACACAAATAACCAAATTCTTAAATGATCTGCTGAATGGATGGGGTGGCTTGAATACCATGCACATCTTATTGGCATATCTGCAGAAATCTCGACCCGAAGAACGCCCCCTGGTTGCAGTCATCTTATTACAGCTTGACATTCTGGTAATTTAATTGCATTGCCATTTCACAGAATTATATACAAATAGGTCCAAGACTAATGGTCTCACGCGTACCAAATACTGAAAAAAATAACATTCATCAGATATTATATCTTCTTCCATTTACTATAGCTCTTGTATACCAAAAAAGAGAGTATCAAATATGCAATATTTTGATTCAGAAATCATGGATTACAGTCACTTTACAGGGAGATCCTTTGAGAGTCAGTGTTTACAGAGAAGAAGCACTTGATGTCATTGTAGATGCTTTAGATTGTGAAAAGTGTAACGACAAGATTCAAGAACAATCTGCCAGAGCTCTTATGATGTTGGGAGGTTGTTTTTCTTACAATGGAGAGTCAACAACAGAAAACTGGCTTTTGGAACAAGCAGGCTTTAATGAAAAGTTAGGTGGCTCATTTCACACAAAGGAAATAGTTGATGATATCTTGGTAAGCTTGTGAATTGTGATATTTTATTTTTTAAGCTTAGGGGGCATACACTGACATATACTCTTCTTTAATACGTTTTTTCAAATGTTTGTTCCCTTACTATAATCACCAGCCTGAAGACGAGGCAATAGAAAGTTGGCAGAGAAGAGCTGCAATTGCTTTGCTAACCAGTGGCAACAAGAGATTCTTGGTGGCTCTTTCAAATTCTATGGCCAAGGGCATTCCTAGTTTAGCTCGAGCAAGCCTCTTAACTGTTGCCTGGATGAGCAGCTTTCTCCATTCGGTTCGAGATAAAGATTTCCAGTCCACGGCATGCTCAATACTTGTGCCTCAGTTACTTGAATCCTCAAATTACAACAGAACGGTTGAGGAAATGGTGCTTGCTTCCATCTCATTGCAGAAGCTCGTAAAAAGTTCAGGTACGGTAGACTTGGACATTTCCAAAGCTCCCTCGTCAGAATTTCTTATAGTTCATATAAATTCCAATGAAGATCACTATGATAAAGTTCTGGCAATTCATGATATGTAAATATTATATGCAGGCAGAAAATGAGGATTTCAATTCATTTCCTATCTGTTTAATTTTTATTGTTACTAAGCCTCCTACTTAACATTTCAATCTTTTAATCTTTGATAGAACACACCTCTATTATTTCGACATTGGATACGACATAGATCAATCCGCTTGGCAATCATAGTCCACAATGATGGCTTATGAGCTTCTTCGACTATCACCACGCACTGCTAAGCAGCAGTAGCCTGAGCTAGAAGCCGAGAAGATCTGGCCAGACTAGTTAAAGAAATGCAGGAACTCATCTGAAATCTTGATTCTAAAGGGTGACTAGCAGAGGGTTTTTGTTACCACCCTGACATAAGTGACCATGTAGTTCTTTCAAATTCCAGTTCATCTTTTGAGAGTGACCGTAAATGATGTAACATATGGAACATTTGATATTTAACATGTTGTGATCTAGAGAGATCTGAAATATCCAATCAACAATTCTTTTCCTTATGGAAGAGGTGATTCAAATTTGAAGGACAAGAAGAGCTTAAATGGCATATAATAATTTACCGGCTAAAATTGAACCAGACATTAATGTTTGGTTTGGTTTGTCTTTCCATTGTACTTTTCATATTTCAATTCAACAACAATGGTAAAAATCACCGAATTCTATTATTCCCTAAGACATAGGACGTATCATGTACTCGTCTATTGAACGACTTTCATATACATTCGTTTGGTGGAGCTTAGGATTTATGAGGTACTTTCCCTACTTTCTCAAACGTAAATCAGTTGTCACCATCCTATTTCCATGGAATGTCACAGGTCTTGTCTGATTAGCTAAGAAATGACAATGAAATTCAACACTATTGTTGAAGGACCATTTAAAAATTTAAACTTGTAAGGATTGTATATACTCCTGTATCTTAAAAGATTTTTAAAATTTTTGGAAGGGGGCATGGCTTCCACCTGTTCCTCTTGTGTTCCGCCGCTGATGATTCCAACGTCCGGCTCTTCCTCTGTCATGGCACGTGGATGGAAGGCAGTGGATGTTTGAATTCCCTTGACATCACATAAATCCAACAGAATGAGTTTGTGGTGGTGTCTTCTAGTGGTAAAAAAGGGTAGTTTTTTCTAGTGAAATAATACAATGGCATCAGCAGCAGCAGCAGCAGCAGCAGCAGCAACTAGAGCAAAACTTGTCCCATCTAATTTCTGGTTCTTTTCGGTAGCTCTGCCTGTCGAATTGGCCCCAACCTCACATGTCTGACTCCCCTAATAATTTCTGATTCAAACTCAAAGGTATCCAAGCAACGGGCCATATGCAAGGGGGGAAAAAAGTTAGAAAGGCACTTGAATGAATAGTTTCAATTCAAAGTTCAACCACGGGTTCCAAGTACATGAATCTTAGCTCAGGTCACCTCAGCAATGGCAGCCGCAGGCACCCAATATAGTGAGTCCACTGCTATCTTAGGGTAGGTCAAGGAAATGTGGTCATCTCTTTTTCTTTTTTTTCCAAAGAATTAGACAATTATTACAAGGAAATTGATTATCTTCAAGTAAGAAGAACCGAAACAGTCTAAATCTTAATGTTCTGAAAATCACTGATCTTATATTATTACAGATATTCATCTCATTGTGAAAACTGTAGTAAATCAGTTCATTCCTTCATTTTCTTTTGCTTTTACCTCTAAACTGTGTACTGCAGAAAGTTCCACCTCCATTCAAAGGCAGGTGTGTAAATCAGGTGGGGTGGGACAGGGGCGATTTTACATTTTTCACTCTATCTTTAAAATTTGCGGTTACGATTTTAGAAAATACTCATTAAATATTTTGGAGATTTTTTCGTCCCCATAACCTCCCGTGTGAATCCCTACGGTTTTGGGGATTCCCTATCCCAAAATATTAAATAAAATTATTATTTTATTGACCAAAAAATTTTTTGGAGTACTAAGTATTAAGCCATACAAAGATACTAATTTCGTTAAAAAATCAGCAAGTGTAAGGAAAGATTTAACATTTGAATGAAAAGATTCAACGAGTGAGCGTGCTTCAATATTCATTGACTTCATATCTTTAATGTTTCTCTCGGTAACAACTTGAGTCATAGTATTGAGTTTCTCCAGTAACATTGTTGATTCTCTAACTCTCCTAGACGATTTAACCTTAGAACTCTTATTACTCTCAAAAGCAACATTTTTAGAGGCTCGTTTGCTTCTTTTTTTTCAATTTCTTGTTCAGTAAAATTAGGAGAAGAGAAAGAAATTGAGCTATAATCATTCTAAACTTTTTGCCATTTCATATTAGCTTGTATAAGATTTACAACATTACTCTCGCTCCACACATCATCACAATCAGAAATAACACTACCAATATTATAATTTGGGGGGAAATGGGCATATATTGTTTCCTTTTCATGCTCTGCAGGAGTAAACTTAAGAATTCATTGTGCAACTGAAACTCCAAACAATTGTTTCATCATATATTCTAGTTCGGGTTCAACCCCTTCATCTTGAAATGTTTTAAAATGTCTGTTTTCCTATAAAGTAAGATAAATAAATTTAATCCTAAAAATTTAAACCAACTTAGTTTGTGTAATTTTTAACAACAAAGTAATAAAACAAGTGTAGATAAACATGTTAAACTCAATTTTTTTCGTCCACCACTCTTCACTAGCGCTTATTGTTTCCTTTTCATGATCCCAACCTAATCTCTTTCATTTCCTTTTAAGGCTTTTCAAAACTCCATCTATTCTTTATCCAATCTCACTTGTTCTTAAGCTTAATCTTCTCATATGCTAAGCATGTATTTTTTTGAAATTGCAATTATATTATCTTTCATGACACTCTTTGTGAGATCGTCATATCAATTTTTTTCCTTGTTTCTTTCAGCATCTTGGATACACAAATCACAAAATATGTGTACATTTTCTTTCACCAACTAGCCTTATTTATATTTTCCCCCGCTCTCACTTTTTTCATTGTTCTTTTTCTTCCTTGGTGCCATCTAAGTAGTATATAACATAATTAAATTCACTTATTTTACTTATATACCTCTTAAAATTTTGAAGCAAAAACACTAACATGTCCAATAACCATTGTGATCGGATAACATTTCAATCCAATATTACTCATAATGTATTGTCACCAAATTACCATATCAAGCAAACATGTCACTTTACTTGTCCTTGGTTAGTTTTTTTTTTTTAGTTTTTCTACAAGTATCGATATTTATTTTGTAAGTATCGATACTTGTCCTCAAACTGAAAATGTTAGACTTCTTGATAATATTTTCGGTTGGTTTTTTTAGTTTTTTCTGCAAGTATCGATACTTATTTTGTAAGTTTCAATACTTTGTCCCAAACTGAAATTTATCAAAAAAAAAAAACTAAGTATCGATATCTACAAAATAAGTATCGTTACTTGTAAAAAAAACTCAAAAAAATAACCGAAAATGTTATCAAGAAGTCTAACATTTTTAGTTCGAGGACAAATATCGATACTTACAAAATAAGTATCGATACTTGGTATCGATACTTGTAGAAAAACTAAAAAAAAAACAGAAACAAGCATTCGATCAAGTAGGTAACAAATACTATAGAGATTGAAAACTAATGTCAAATCTTAAACTGTAATCTCAACTTGGAGGGCTTCTCTTCTTCTATCACACAAAGATTTTCTTACAAAATTACATCACCAAACAAAACAAAAAATTGATCAATAATAGGAGGCGGAGATGGGTGAAATTATATTACAAAAGAATCTTGCACAAGAAAAAAATAAGTACAACTCATTAAAAGCATAGAAGAAAAGAAGTAACTTTAATGGGTGAAATTATCTTGCAATATGACGATGGAGAATACTGTGATAAGAGATTCGTAGATTAGAATGAGGGATATTTTATTAGATTAGGTTTTATAGCAATGATGTAATTACGGAAATAACATGGTCAAGTACGTCTTTAACATTTTATTTTGTAATCAGTCTTCCAATCTGTTGGATTTTCCAACGTTTTCTATTTTAGTTTATTTTGCACAATCAGCTCTTTCAAAAAGATATTTATCAAACACTAAAAATAGATGGTTTGACTATCAATTAATTATTTGTGCCCAAATAAGCTAACAGTTATTTAAAAAGTTATTTACCAATCACCCCTATATTTTTTAAAAATATTGTAAAATATCATAATCTTTACGAATATTTTTGAGATCTCTACTATTATTTATACGACTATGGTTCAGATATAACAATTTTCGTCATCATCCTCATTCGATCTTCAGTGATAAAACTTTTTTTGTCTCCGTGAATGAAGATTTCGGTTATTCCTTGTCCCATTGGTTCGGATCCTACGATTTTCGAATATTCCTCGTCCAATTCTAACCCTACTTAAAGGCAAATGGCCAGTTTCTAAATGCTTACAGAAACTTAATGGTCTGAACTCTAAACTGTACATCTCGTCTTTTGAGTCCATAGACCAAACTAGCAATGAACTCAAGTCAGTTTCATAACAGCATTACACAAAGATGTAAAACAAACTTCGTCTTGAAGTTAAGTTTGATTGTATTGGATTTGAAAGGACAGGAGGCAGATAAAAAGTTTTAACTGTTGGTTAAATCAAAAGGTTTTTTCATATCATTTATTGCAATGTAGTGGATGTAATTGATGAAGCAAACCTGATTAGTCTCATCAGTTTCTTCCTAATAATGCAGCCAAATGTTGCCACCCCTATATAAACCAGATCAATCCAGTCTTTTTCCATATGTATCGACAATCTATTTCCAGCCAATAAATAACTTACCGATATCTCTCAGAAATGGGTTCCACGAGCAGGGCTGCATTTGTGCTTGCAATGAGCATGCTTTTGGTGGCTAAGGCAAGGCCATTGGACCTGCCCAAGACAACAAGAAGCGACCTTTTTGCTCGGTTGAAGTTGGATGAGGAATCACCCTACTGCTGGGACTCGTTGATTCAGCTTCAATCATGCTCTGGAGAGCTTATCATGTTCTTCCTGAATGGTGAGGCCGATATAGGACAGAGCTGTTGCCGTGCAATTCGAACCGTAAGCCGTCAATGCTGGCCCAACATGATCGATACACTAGGCTTTACAACACAAGAGACCCACGTTGTTGAAGGCTACCGCGACCATGAAGATGATCATTCAAAGCCATCGGTCGCTGTTACTAATGATGTTGGTCCGTCGAAATCACTTAATCCCTTAGCTGTTCATTTGTTATCTAATAATGAAATAACGTGCTTGATGAACAAGCATACTTTGGATAATATGGATTTCATTGCATATTCATTTCGAAATGTTTGCATTTTAAATTCCAATGATAAAAACCTAGTCAATCTCTTTCAAATATATGTCGCCTGTAACTTTGCTTTTTTCTTTTGGTTGACAACCAATACTGAGTGGTCGACAATTAATTTTAGTATTAGTTGTCGACCACCGTATCTATTATTTTTTTTTATTTTTTGATAAGAATTTTTGCCTCTGTGGCACGCGTTTTCTCTATCATTGTGACATGTTTTTCTTTAATTTTTTTGTGGTTCGTTTTATATGTTCTTATGGCATGATTTTAGCATACTCTAGCGGTCAGTTAGTGCTCGTACAGAGATCTTCACGGCGCTAATCTCTGATTATGATTCTGTCGGTGGTCTTAGAAAGATGGATCCTCACTCAATTGATGGTTAGTTGCCGATGCAATCAGACCTGGGCAGCAAAGCAATCTGTCTTATAGCTTGGTTCGCTCACCACTCCTTTTTCATCCCGTAAAACGTCTCATTTGGATATAGATAAGAAAATTTATGAAAGTTTCTAAATTTTAGTATGTTAATCTCGATAAAATTATCTGATTTTCTTTACACCATTATAAGAGATTTTTATTTAATTTTTTCCTATTTTAATATATTAAAGTATATTATATTAATAAAATTCAGATGTCATTAAAAAAAAAGCTTTCCAAAGCCCATCCAGTATAATTTGTAGGCCTTCATAGTCTGATACTCGGGGTCCAGTGCAGTTCTTTTGTCCAAACAATTTTTGTATAGGATAAACATATAGAATTCGGAAATTAAGGACTTAAGGTGGGAATGTTTCATGGTCATAAACCTTTTTCAACTAAGTTGGTTCTGTTGAAATTCTTGGTTCTTCAACGAAGCCTGTGTTTTCGTCACTGAACTTGAAAGCTTTCGATTTTAAATGGTAACATTTCTTTAAATAATTTCTCCTTAGGGAAGGGAGGGAAATTTGTTTTTAATGGGTTTACCATTTTTTAAATAATTTTTACTTAGTGAGTATCAACGAAGAGCTTTAATCACTTACTCTAAAGATTGTTGACAAATGATGATATTTTTTGAATACTTAAATATATATATATATATGTAGTTCAAAATCGTCTCATACATTTTTTGAGCTCTGAGTGAAAATTGATAAATAGACCCCTATAAAACGAAAATATATTCTATTACTTTAAACAATTAATTTAGTATTTTATTAATAAATTATAAAAATATAATTAAAATTTATCGAATATATTATTTTTATTATTTTATTAAGAAAACAACATAAATATAATTTTTTTTTTAAAAAAGACAATCACTAACTTATTGTATTACAACCTAAAAAATTTATAAAGTTATAAAAACAAAAAGTTAAAGCCGTGAACGATCACTCATACTTCTCTCTGTCAAACCCCACTACCGCAGTTATGAACATCCAAGTGGCAATAAGCCAACCAAGATAGAAGGGCCCCCACCCCTACATTAAAGTTTTGGGGGAATAGAATAAGGCAATTGCTAGAAATGCGAGTCAAGTTTTATTTTGAAGCTAAGGTCTAGCATTAACCACTCGGGATGCCCCCGCCTTGCCCAACACAAAAGGGCTTTAACAAACCAAACCAATAAAAAAAAAAAAAGCACAGGCGGAACAAAGTGAGAATAATTTCAGTTTTTATTCCAGAAATTAAACTATTTTTTTGGCAAAAACATCCCAAAATGGTTTTCGCCCTATTTTGGACACCCATCGTTTAAAATCTTAAAGGTTTTCTTCAAGCTTCTCAAAATTTTAGGTTTTTTATTTTTATGTCATTTTTCACAATGCTATTAAGCAATATATGTTATTTTATAATATTTTTATTCAAACCAAAAGGATGCAGCTTCATGTGTTTTAATATTAGTGAAATAAAATGAATGAAAAATCATTTCCCCTTATAAATAATGAACGTTTTGATGAATAATGGAAAGAAAACGTGTCACCAGTATATCTAAATAAAACAAATAATAAAAAACTAGCTTACCAAATTCATTTAACTCTCTGAGTTGTTTGTTTGTCACCATCCTCTTAGTTTGAATAAAAATATTAACATATATTGTAATAGATGAGAGAGAAGAAATGACATGGAAAAGTTTTAAAAAAAAAATTTAAAATTTCACGCCAAACAAAATGATTTATTTTACCTTCGACGACGTTTTAAAAAATAGGAAGAAAACACGTTTTTTTTAGTTTTTTTTTGCAAAAAAAAAATAGTATTGATGACAAAATAGGAAGGAAACATAACGTTAGTGATGATTTTTTTCAAAAAATAGTTTTCAAAATAAAAATAAACTATAGTGTCGTGACCTGGTGTAGTTTAGATAAAAAAAGACAGATGGAACAAAGTGAGAACCGAATGTGCCGGCTTTCATCCAGAAAAATACCCTAGAAGTGTACTCCCAAACATCCCAAAATGGACACCCACCCTCACATGGAACACCCATCGTTTTCATCTCGAAAGCAATTTCTTCAATCTTCTCAAAAGCCTGAGAGGTTCATTTGGGGGCATCCTCCATTTCCCGATGGTCCACACCACAATGCTATTGCTTGGCATCACAGCGAGGGAATACCCAACCAAAACAAGTAGCTTCCTATGCTTTTTAATATATTACAATTAAAAATTGATTAAAACATTTATTTCTCAAAATAATGAACTTTTTGATGAATAATTTAAAGAAAACACTAGTATCTAAAATAAACAATAAATAAAAAACCTAGAAAACAAAGGCATTGAAATCTCTTAGTTGTACCATTTAAATATTTCATTATTATCATACCATTGAAATTATTATCGTATCCATTTGACCAATATTTAAATTGTATTATGTAGGGATGAAGTAAAAAAACTTAAATTACAATATTAAAATCTAGAATCTTCTATTAAAGAATTTTTTAGTGGGTAGAAATAAACCATTGTGTCAATTTTCATTTGAAGAATGTCAATCATTTGTATCATAATGATGATATTTTTTTTAAAGTGATGATAATTTTATTTTAATGTTTTTATATAAATTTTATTAAAAATAGGGTTAATTGATAATTAGTGAGAGGGTGGTTTTGTTCTTGGTATTAAGGGTTTAGAATTATAAATGTCTCTACTTTCAATTTTATATTTTATGGGAATGCTTTGGGTTTTATAAAATTTATGAAACTACATGTTGACATTAGAAAAGAATTTACGTTCAATTTCAACTCTCTATCACATGAACTATTTGTGATTAAACTTTGCGACTTGGCATTATGAATTTAAAATTTGATCAACTCGTGCCCAAAAAAATTCAAACAATGTTTTATTGGCAATATTGAGAAGCACAGGAAAACCTCCCCCTGGTATACCCACATTGTGATGATTTCAAAGCCGAGTATTTATTTAAAACAAAAACACTATTTTTTTTAAAAAATTTAAATTTTAAATTTATACTTTCTAAGTAATAAATTTAACAATATAACCCATAAACTCAAAAAAAGATTTGTATAAACTAAATTTTTTAGTTGGTATATATTAGGACACATAGTATAATTGTATAAAAATGTTTTTATAAATTTTTTATTTTTTAAACATGGTTGAATTGTAAAATATAATTACATTTTTAATAGTTTATATCGTATTTAGTAGTACAAAATAATATATAATTATAATTACAAAATGATATAAATTTTAATTTCAAATTAATATTAATCATAAAAATAAATAATAAAATAAAATTATATATGTAATAATTACTCCATAAAATTGTTCAAACACATCACAACTCTATAATTATATACAATTGTACCCAGATTTTTTTCTCTTTTTTGAACTGTAATTATAACTTTTTCAAACGCACCCTCTAAAACTTGTTTGTTTGTAATGTTGTTTTCTTTTGGCTTATTATCTGCCGATGGGACAGCTATTGCATTTAGCAAATCATACAAATTTTTTTGTATTCTGCAAAAAGAACTGATCTCTTCAGAGTTTCTGACTCCTTTGCACTTCTTTGTTTTACGCTTTTTGTTTGGTACAATCATCCCACTAGATTCCAACATTTATTATTATATTTCATTAACCCTTATTTCTTAAAAAAAGGACACGTTTTCTCAATCACTGGTTCATGTTGTCGTTGAGGTTTTTCTTGGTTGTCATGACGGTGATGGGTCTAGCTTTTGTTTCCGGGAATTCAATCTTTTCTGGATTCTTTCTCATTCATGATCATCACATATACATATAAAAATACATATACTCTTTTGTTTAAAATTTGATGTCTTTTTCCATCCTGGATCTTACTCAGAATTCAGGTTTCTTTGTTCTGCAGATTTCAAAGCAAGGTAGGAACTTTTTGTCAATTTCATCCTCATCTGTCTCTCTCAACAATACTTTGGTTTTCTGAATTCCGTCTTTTTTTCTTCTTTTGGACTATCTATTAGTTTCTTTTGCTAAATTTGTTAGACTTCAAAGAGATAAGCTTCATCGGTTTTTTTTTTATCTTATGTTAACTGTTATTTTATGGTATCACATGGGCTTCATCTTGGCTTGCATTTCTCATCCCAGTTTATACTTTTTGAATTGAGCTTGTTTATACCTAGGAATCATGCATACAATTTTTACATGTTTTCTCATGCTTAATTGGATTCTAATGATAAATTAAATTCCTTTCTGAATGATGCAGATTCTAAATTCTAAGAGATATCCGGTGTCTTCTCAACTCTAGATACCTTCAGTTTCCAAGGTTATAGTGATATCAGGACTTGGTATATTCAATATCGGTTGTTGTGTTCTCGTGTGGTATCTTTTCAATGAGTCCGGTTATGAGAAGGCTGTAAGTTTGTGAATTTCAAATGGACTTGTCCTCTAACAGTATGCTTCCAAGGTCAATCGGCTGCCAGTTGAGTTCTCTAACATTGAAATGTATTGCACTGGTCACCATGGTTCTGTTTCTCAGAGCTGTCCTGCTCCATTCCTTCTCTGGCTATGGTGTGATTTAATGGAACAACCTGGTAAGTCACTCTTTGTTGTCGAGCTCCAATGATGAAGGGATTCGTAGGGAGAAGTTTTTGGAGGTTCCTCAAATTGTTTGGGGACTAAATAACCAGAAGACAGCATTTGCAAGAGCTTGTCTAACTGCTAGAATGCTCAACCGAACTCTTTTGATGCCTAGCTTAAGTGCATCACTTTTCTACAAGGAAATCGATCGCTTGCAGCCAATTTCCTTTGATAAAGTCTTCCAGTTTGATAAGTTTAATTCACTTTGTAATGGTTTCGTGCGATTGGGTCGTTACTCGGATCTTAAGAATAAAACTGGAATATATGATCTCGAAAAGGGAAGTGGAAGAAAGTGGACAGTTGAGAGAGATATGGAGCAGTTGAAGCAAAGCAGCAGAGGTCATGTTGATGAGCATGAAGTGATTAGAATTGTGGGAAAGAACCCATTTCTTTGGCATCATCATTGGCCTGTTAAGGACTATGGGAGGGTCTTTGAGTGCCTGGTTTTGGTTGATGAGATATCAAAAGACGCAGATAAAGTTGTGTCCGAGATTAAGTGGATAGGAAGAAAGCTTAGGAGCAAAACTGACATGGTACAAAGCGATTCTGATGCGATACGGAGGGTTCTTCAATGGCTGAAGCTCCTTACATTGCAGTCCATATGAGGGTACAAATAGACTGGATGATTCACTGTAAGAAGTTAGAGCAACGATCAGGCATAAACCAAATTTGTAGTAGCAAGCAAGAGATCATAGAAAGAGTAGGGAACATTGTCAGCTCAGGATCTCCCACTGTTGTTTATCTTGCTGTTGCTGATAGTAGCCTCCTTAATGATTCTTCGATATTGAGTGGTTGGAAGAAAGGTTTGCTTCCTTTTGAGAAGAAGAAATTAAGGGTTGATGGGATTTACAAGAAGCATCCATATCTGATTCAGTCGGCAATCGACTACGAGGTGTGCTCAAGGGCTGATATTTTTGTTGGCAACAGTTATTCCACATTTTCTAGCCTCATAGTTCTTGAGAGAACACAAAAGATGATGAGAATGGGCATAAAAAACTCATGTGGTAACGATGTTAGATGGCCGTCGTATGCATACAATATACCGGGGGAATCAAATGGTCCTCAGAAATGGACGACTAATATGTCTGATTCAAGTCTCCAAGCAATTAGTTATGGTTCTAATGCCATCTCGTGTTGAAGTTGGTCGCATACTATTTTCTGCTGCACTTCCCCAACGTGATGCCGATATATTATCACTGTATGTCACTCATTTTTAAAACAGAATCATCCTGTTGGTTCAATTGTTTAAATGACATATACTGTAAAGAAAATCAGAAGCAGAGAATATCGAGATGTGGTTGAATAGTGAAACAGGTATAGTTATCATTTTTTTCATTCTAATTTTGGTGTTTTGATCGCTTTTCTTTGATATATCTTGTTCATAGAGAACGTATTCATCTTTAAGCCATAATCCATACATTTATTTATATGTTCTTGCTAAATATACTTCATAAAACTTTATTTGGTTACCAATTCCCGTTGTAAGATTACTTGCAAACTAATCTTGTGCTACTTTGGTTTCCTGCATTGTCAAACAAAAATCATGTCTCTGAGTTAAACGTGATTTGGTGATAATTTGCTTTAGTCATTATTCCTATTTTTTGTTTCCGCCATTCAAGGATAGGAACAGAGTGTAAAGGTAAGGTGAATGACCACAATTTGTTGCCACTTGCCTCCCCTACAATCAAAGAATTGTATTTTTGTTTACTTTTTTCGTTGTGTAGGTACAATATTGTCCCCGGTGGTAATAAGAGGCTCAATAATCCAGTTATGAATAATGATTAAAACCGATAGAATTAAAGACTTTTCATGCTGAATACCAGGCTCTTTAGAACGCTTTCTTGCCGTCCTCTGTTATTTTTTTGGTATAATTCATGTTCATTTTATAGTCTATGTTTGGAATTCGTGACTCTTCATCCTAAAATGTTGTCTCTAAAGTTTAAAATTAAGTTCTCTCCTTGGAACTTGGGAGTGTAATGCGCCTTGTTATTATAGTAATATGAATAGGTGGGTTTCCTCATCTGTCGAATCAAGTGGTCGATGTGAGTTGGACTTGAAACAATCCGTGTATACATTTCACTGCAATGTCAAATCAGAGTATAGAGATAAAAGTAGCTTTAAGACATGGGAATAAAGGGTTTCAACTAGACCGGATTCTCGTCTTAAATCACTCTCATTTTTTCAGCTGCCAACATACAGTAATATCGGTCTGTCAATGCAGTTTTGTGGCCATTAAACATATCCAAAAGAAGGGCATCCATGATCTGGCTATAATAAGAACAAGTGAAGAAACAATTTGTAATCTTTTAATATGGGTGGCCGGTGAGGGTTTGACTTTGAGCAACATGGCACAGCGGATTTTCCATGTGAAGTTTGGTGAATGCTTTTAATATATGCATGAGCCGCCGAAAATAAAACTGTATTGTATAAAATACAGCTATTTGGTCTTGTATACCACACAATTGTTCTGTTATTAATAACCCTATACGCGGCTAGTTCAACTAAAATGATGGTGGGTCAGGAGGCTGCCGCTAGGGGTGTTGGGAACTCTAAAGTTCAACCACATTGTTTCCTATAAGGACAGTGACGCTAAGCTTGGCACTTAAGATGGAAGAAACTGAAGTAGAGTCCTGCTAAAACCAACATAACAATTGAAGTCACAATTAACACTTCCATCTCTTGAACAAGTATCAAAATGATTAAAAGGATTTGTTTCATTAAACTTCTTTCAATTTGACGGCATCAATAAGTGCTTACCCTATTCTTTCTTTTTCTTTCAAGAAGAAAGCAACTATCATGCACATAATCTTCACCCCGCTCTTACGCAAATGTCTCCGGCATGTAGTTAACGACTAACAAGAACCACATAAGAGGGAGAGACTAATCTCGAGAAATTTGTGTAAATGAAAACGGAGCCAACAGAGTGCGGAACTCTTTGCCTCTCTTGTAAGCCTTGTTGAACTGAAAAGCAACTTATTATCTAACACTAGAATCATCTTACACTAGCTTCATTGGATGTAGTCTTCATAGTAGTTGTCACTTATTACAGAGACAAATCTCTCGAGCCAAGGAAGCTGATGGAGGTCCTTCATGGTATCGACATAGGAATCTGTAAAGCGGGGTGGCGATTGATATGGATGATGGTCACTAAGACTGAAACCCCCAGCAAGGAACCTTTGGATTAGTGCCAGCTGTGATCTTTCTTGGTCCGAGTATGCATCCATGATCATAGGAAGGGAATTGCAAGTCTCCCAAGCCCATTGTTCTGACTCTTGGACAGAATGAGTAACCAAGCCTTCGGAGTTGTCTTCGTCCCAAAAGGCACATTGACAGATCTGCCGGCCGGCCTTGTACTCAGCACCACAAGAATAACAGAACTCGTGCCCACACCTGAAAATGAGACATAAACCAAATTGAACTTCAAACCTATGTAAAAATGAAGTCATATACGGCTAAATTGCACGTGTGAACAAAACATACAAATACACTTATTTACATATGTACAAACATGAGCTGGACACAAGCATATCGAACTGTATGATCAAAGGACACCAACTAAACTCTTGGATGACTTGGTTGTATCATGGGACAAAGAATAGTCCAAACATACACAACAAAGTTTTAATCTAAATATCGAGACCCTTCCAGCATAAAATATCATGACAGAGTTCCAGCCAAGTTCCCATAAAAATAGTATAATCAAAGGGAGGTGAGCATAAGATTAAGACCATTGCCACAGTACAAGAAAAAAATCAAAATTCCAAATTTGTACAAGCTGCGTGGCCTGTGACCAGATTCAGGTACTGCGATTAAAATTGTTCCCAAATAGCAAGCAAGAAAATTGCAACTAATATAAAAATTGAAAGCGAGGAGCAAGGCCAAGGATGTTGGCATCAAATTATTTCATCTGTGAACTGTCAATGTTTGATGCGGCTATTATTTAATGAACTCCAACATTTAATAACCAAAGTACAATTACAAGAAGATGGACTTACCAGCATGTCATGTGATAGCAGCCTTGTGCAAGTTCAATCATCCTACGGCACTGCTGGCATCGCCTCCATCTCTTGTTTTGTGCCAAGCGATGCAAGGTGATGTCAGCAGCATCTCTTTCCTCAAGAGGGAGATTCTGATACACTTCACAACTCATTGATGAATGCCATGGAACTCCACATTCCGCACATATAAACCTTTGACAAACAGGGCACTCAACACAGCTATTATCTGATTGACTAGATGAACTTGCCCTAGTTGATAAGCATTCACGGAGATCAAGCAAGACGTAACAATTTGGATAAGGACAGTATATTCCATCCGAGTGAAGAACATTTGCTTCTGCTTGGGCTCTTTCTAAAGACTCGTAGGAAGCAATCGGAAGAAATGATCTACACTCAGAGGTGGAGATGTAATATTTGCATCTTAACAGAGGGCACCTGATTGGGACTTGGGATGACTGCAGTTTACCATCTACATAAGTTCTCATACAATGGGAACAGAATCTATGGGAACACTTCATGGAAATCATCATCAAAGATGGCTTGTCCTCGCAGCAAATGGAACAATTTTGAAGTGATTTATCTCCCTTAGCAGGAGAAGAAACAACTCCTATTGCTACTTGTGCTAGCTGCAATGGCCTCAAAAGATTGGTGCTTGGAACAAGTTTCAGAACAAACTCTTCCAAATTACGGGAATGTTCCATGATTCTTTCCCTTAGAGCCGTCAAAAGTGGATTATCAAGTTTCTCCTCGCATGTAATCTGTCAGAAATTCATGTCAGTAAAGCTAGTTCAAGGTATAACATGAAAGTATTTGCCTTACTGTAAAGATGATATCAAAGAACATCACAAGGATGCCAAATTGCTAATCTTCACTGACCTGGTCATATAGCAATGCGGAATCGGTAAAAGCATATACACGGCAAATCTTGTTCCGCATAGCCTCTGTCAAACCATCCAATAAGGCTAAATAATCTGCCACGGATTCTTCCACATAAAAGTCAAGCTTTTTCTGCACTTGAATAACAGGGCTATCGGCCGATCTCTCCATGACCACCCCTACTCCAGAAAAGCCAGAACTGTAGTCTCCAGTTTCAGCTAAAGAGATGCCCTTGAAGAACATCTTCACTGAAAATTCATCAAGCTCTTTCTTTTGTTCTTCCTTTACCACCTCTTCAGTTTCCTTCCATACCTCATCATCTTCACAACAGCTCTGAAAGTCATCATCATCTTCTTCTGCTCTAACCCCCCTAACTAAGGATACAGAGATATCACCAGGTAAAGCTTCTTGATCCTCCATTTTTCAAGACCCAACTCCTCCAAATAATCGAAACAATCTCTGCTACTCTTTACACTTCAAGTAATTACCGATCATCCAAACCTAAGCCAAACCATTTAGGATAAAAAATGAAACTCACTTTGCATGTCATTGGGGGAGGCAAAAAGTGATATTTTCTAGCTCATTTTTCTAGAACAAAATGCAAAGAGACCATTAAGGAAATTGACCAAGAACCCAGACTATATCAGCAAAATACAGGTGAAATCACAATAAGAGATTCACAAAAAAAAAAAGATTTCCGCGTTCCTGACTCCAAATCATAATCTAGAAATTAACTATCAGCAGATCAATACAAAGCTCGAAGCTTTGACCCAAAAAAAAAAAAAAACTTGCCACTTTCAAAGGAATCAACTTCAATAATCTATTAACCCCAGAAATGAAAAAAAAAAAGTTAAACCTGCTGAAAAAATCTAACCCCTTCCTTTATGTTCCGCAAAACTACAGGGGAGAATATATTACGGATTCCAAATCATAATCTATAAAATAACCATCAACGGATCAATTCAAAGCTCCAAGCTCTGACAAAAAAAAAAACTTGCCACTTTCAAAGGAACCAACTTCAATAATCTATTAACCCCGTAAATGAAAAAAAAGAAGAAGGTTAAACCTGCTGAAAAACCAAACCTTTCTTTTATTTCCCACAAAAACACAGAGGAGAATATATTATACAAAACAAAGAAATAAATAACAGGGTGTGAATCAAATTAAATGAAACTTCCATACCATGTCTTGGAACTTTATCTGGAAGGATAATTTATGGGATGTCATGTGAACGGGTATTATTAAAAAAAAATCTGACAGGCAAAGAAAAAAGAATAATAAAAAAACTACAAATTTTGAGCAAAAGAACCCCTAAACTGAAAGAATTAAACTTAAAAGGGAGCTTAAATAAACGAGGGACAAATAGTTACCTTTGACACGGAAGATCGAAGCTATGATAGAGAGAGTAGATAGACTAGGCTTTTTTATTTTGTTTCCTTCTTTGTTCTCTCCATGTTTTTAGCTCTGTTTTCCAATTTTTCATAGATTTTTTTCTTTGATAAAATAGAAAACCTATAATTTTATTGTGCTATGAATTACGATTTAAGGAAATGTCATTATAAGAATCAATCAGTTGCGGTTTCTTTTGGTGCCAAATGGCGTAAGAGAAAAGGAAAAAACTTTTTTTTTTCTTTTATGTTATTTTCTTGGCTTTGCTCACATTCTTTCATTCTTTCTAGGGATATATACATATTAATTCTTACAGTTTTCAAATAATATGATAATATCACATTTATAATGTTAAACTTGCTAACAAATTTCCTAATTAATTATAATCTAATTTTAAGTTCAATATTATTTATTGAATAAATATAAAATATAAAAATTATAATTCGCGTGAGTCTACAAAACTAAAGTACATTAATCATTTTAATTAATTTTACTAAAACTATCAAAAAGCACAAACTGGCCACTAAATAATGAATATAGAGTTATATAAGTAAAAGATTTAAAAATACAATTGAGATCCTCCAATTGACTGAGTGGTCAATAATATTCATATTGTTTTATTTTGTGTGGATTCGATTTTCAACATTTGCCTTAAAAATATAACACTTCTCTACTTATAAAAAAAACACAACTACACAACCCCTCATATTACGCATTTTTTCTTAAAAAATTATAGAATAAAATAAACAATATTACTAAAGTATACGGGTTGAGTGTAATGATAATGCACATTACTCTCCTAATGAAAAAATTATAATTACAAAGAAGTTTTTAATGAGATTTTTTTCAAAAAGAAATAAAATGCAGTCTTCCCCAATTTTAAGTGATTTTTATAATTTTCTCAAATGAATATTATCATCAGTAGTAGCTTTATAATTTTTTTTTACAATTTTAAGAGAATGAGTTGAGAATTTATACCAACTTTAAAAAGTAGTAAAGCAGTAATTCATTTTCTTCACATGATTCCTCGAGCATTTTTTGTATTGGATGTCTTAGGAAACTATAAAAATTAAAAATAAAATCTTGTCATTTAGAATTAAAAATTTATTAAAAAAATATAAAAAATTACTACTTGATCTAGTAATAGGAATAATCATATCATCACATATTATATAAATTAAAATTTCAATATTTACTTTAAGAGATAATGTCTCATTGAAAATATACTATTGGATAATGCAATAAACAATGCAAGATGCTGAGCTAGAAAGAGAAAACATAGGCTTAAGAAATCTATGCACATGGGGTTTTGTCAGTCAGTTTCAATTGAGAAAAATATGCGCTTGTTTTGACATTTTCAACCCCAACCACAATATTCAACATTTTATTTATCTCCCCCAGGAATAAAATAAAATAAACCTGCAAAAGTGACTGAAGCAGGTTGAAAATACGAGACCCATCATTATTTGATATTATAAACACAAACCCAATAGTATTAATTAGTATTAAAAAAAGCTTTGATCAAACAAAATACTAAAAAAGCTAGAATCCTAATATACAAATATTATAAAAACAAATGGTTGTTTGACCGGATTCCACTCCATTTGTCGACAGACCAAGTGGGCAAGCTTTGTGAAATTGAATCAAAGACTAACAATTAAGGTAAGCGTTCGATCGAGTCGAGTAAAAAAAATTTAAGTTATTCAAGTTGAAGTGTTATATTTTACAATTCAAATTTAATTTGAATTTTTTTTATTTGAGTCGAGTTTATAAAATTCGAGTCGAGTTTTCAAGTTCCTATACAAATTTAATTATAATGATTTATCATGTTATAGTACGGTTTGATTTTAATTGAACCAACTTTCTCTAATCATATAAAACATGCATATATATTTCCTCATATTATTTTTCACATGTATAAGTAAGATTTATAATGTTATTTAATAAAAAAATCATCTACACTTTTAAAATATATTTATAATATTATTTTTAATTAATGAACTTTTGGGGATAAAGTGTTGATGGAAGTATAAATGAGTCAATGAATTAATGTGAAGAAAAAGTTTTACAAAAAATTTCAATTGAATGATCATATTGAATAAAATGTAAAGTTAAAAGACTAAATTGCAAAAAGAATATATTTATTAAAAATATGAATTGAAGTTATATAGCTATTATATAGTGTTAGTGAATCATATGGTTTAATTTTAGTCAAAAGTAGACTTAAAATGAAAGAGGAATTGAAAAAAAATGAGAAATCATTTAAAGTTGAGAGGCTAAATTGCAAAAGTATAAAATTTAATTTAAAAATATAAATTAACGCTAAATAGGTATTCTATAGTAGTTTAGGAGTATGTGGTTCAAATTTGGTCACAAATTGACTTAAAAATGAGGGATTGAAAAAATGAGAAAATCATACAAAGTTAAGGGGCTAAATTGAAAAAAATATGAATTGAGGTTAAATAAGTATTCTATGTTATTTTAGGAATATGTGGTTCAAATTTGATAAAAATGGACTTAAAATGAAGGAGGAATTGAAGAAAAATGAAACATGGACTAAATGGCAAAAGTGTAAAATTTGGTTTCTCGGTTTTTCGAGTTTGGCAAATTTCAATTCAACTCGAACTCGAAATTTTTTTGAGTTATTCGAGTTGACTCAAATAGCTTGAACAACTTGACTTGAATAATTCGAAATTGAAAAAAAAATAGTTTTTTTTAGTCGAGTTTTAATTAGCCTTAATAACAATGTTTTTCCACAGTTTATAGTCAAATTAACTTGAATCTCCTAAATACAATTATTAATGTAATTAATTGTAAATTCAGTTGTAACTAGAGAAATAACTAATTGATTATCAACATCTTCGTGATTCAATTTCAAGCTTTTCTAATGATATTTTCTTCATCTACTGGGATTAAAATTGATTTTATTTTAAGAATATTAAAATTTTTACAACTCGACTCGAGCCTTGTGATTCAATAACAAGTACATTTACTTTCTGTGATCAAAGCAGTTTAAGGGTTGAATTATTCGTCTACATTTAAAGATTTGTTCGATATTTATGAGTTTGAACAAAAATAAACTCGATAAATATGTTTTTACAAAAAATAAATAAATTTACTTAAATTACAAACTAGATCGAGCCTTTAATTTTTGTTTGAACAAAGCCTTTAACTTTAAAATCAGAAAAAAAGTAATAAGATAATGGGTTTAAATTTAATACACAGTCGGTGTAAAATAACTTTTACACAAGCATGCTTATTTATACAATAAATCAAAATTAAAACAAAACCTCAAACTTTAAACCCTAAACTTTACACACTAACCTTAAATTCTAAGCCTTACAACCCAAAACCCTAAACTAAATCCCTAACCCCTAAAACTAAAAAACTTATGTAAACACAGCCCGCGTATTGAAGTTTTTATCTAAGATAATCTACGGTAAAAACTAAAGAGTTGGGCAAACTAAAAAGAAAAGAGAAATTGGATGTATCCGAAAATAAATTAAAGGAAAAACTACAATTTAGTACCTAAAACTATGCCCGCGTTATTATTTTGGTACCTCAATTATTATTTTTGGCCAAATAGTACCTAACGTTATATTTTTATTCTGGTTTGGTAACTCGGCCGTTAAAAGCTAATGAAAATGGTGACGTTGCTTGGATTAATAATAATTTTAGCCCAAAAACTTATACAATCTATCAATTTAGTCTAAAATTCTATAAATTCAAACATTATTTTAATTTTTGGATTAAAATTGTAAATTTCTCATTTTTCTTCTTCAAGTAGAACGTAATTTGCAATTTTACCCCCAAAATTATGATGATGCTTTAAATCGAAGGATTTTGGACTAAATTGATCATCTATACAAGTGTTTTGGACTAAAACTATGATCATATCAAGCCATGTCATTATCTATGTTAGTTTTAACGACCGGGGTACTAAAACAAAATAAAAGCGTAACGTTAAATATCATTTTACTAAAAATAATAATTGGAGTGCTACAATAATAACGGCATGTCTAAAATATTAAATATGTAGTTTTCTCTAAATTAAATTCCTGTATTGATCTGGATCTGGATGTGCCCCACAGGGCCTTTTTTTAAATGAAATCACAGGACTTTCTTTTGGTTAGTAGATAAAACTTCATTTGCATGAAGAGGGTGATACATCAAATGGATGGTCCAGCACGTCTCCCCGGCCGAAACACAACAGCTGGGCCTGGCTGGCCACACCACCAAAAAGAAAGAACCCGTTCCAAACCTATGTAGGAACCCAGCTAAAGGGTATAAATATTTGGACTTCAAATAAATCTCTTAGCCAATAAAATATATCAAATAACAATTTAATCATTTAATTAAAATTTTATGATAATTGATTTATTATACTATTAGAATTGAAATGTGGTATGATATAATAATAATTTTAATCCTCAAAACTTATACATTATATCAATTTGATTTTAATTAAAAAAATTAATAAATTTAATACTTCATATATAAAAACTTTGACATTGCATACTTCTCACACACCCTTTGACTATTTTTCTACACTCCATTTTAATGTCTCTCGGCTTGATAATCGATAGATACGATAATTGATAACTTGACATATACAATCACTTCACTACTGGACAACTAATAGACTAATGAAATTTTTAAATATGGAATGTTAAATTTATTGAATTGCTTTGAATTATGATCAAACTAATAGAATGTATAAATTTTGGGTACTAATATTGTTATAAGACCAAATCATTTGTTTCAAATTTCTTAATATGCTGGAGTGATTACAAGATATTATATGTTCAATTTTCTTAGCCCTTTAATAACGCACACACATCGTGCACACATGGTGCTCGAACCTGGGTCACTTGGATGAAATATATCATCATTTACCACTGGGACCACTTCACATGTTCATTTGTTTGTTTCAATTTTAACAACATAGCAACACGTTTGGCATAATATTTTAATTTTAATTGGATGAGTAAAGTATTAATTTTAAAATGGAATAATAGTAATCTCTTATCTTTACTTCTACTCCACTACCACACAGCACCAAATCTAAATGCCATAAAAAGGAAGGCTTTAAATTCCCAGATAAGTAGTACTCTCCTTCTCCCTTTCATAAAAGGGAACACAAGAAGCAAACATAAACTTTGTTGAAGGTGAAGGACCATTTTAAACAAATGAACCCGAAAATCCTAAACAAATAAAAAAGAAAAGGTGAGGATTCACATCTCATATGAGGGGGACCATTCACCATTCACCATTCACCATGTTTCATGTTCAGCTTTGTGCACTCCATCACCTTCAGAAACCCCACACCAACTGCATGGAATATGGATAGATTTATAGGCTGGAATGCTTTATGACACGCCTTTCCACCTATTTACAACAACTGGGAGGGAAGGAGTGGACCCATTCCCCTCCCATCCATTTTTCTTTGCTTGGGACTTTTCCTCCCTATCAAAGATTTAGGGACAAAGGCATGGACCTTGACACTGGGATGGATCCTCTATTTTTGTGTCAGGTAATGAAAGGGTCTTTCATTTTGAGAAAAATATCAATGCATGTAAGTAAATAGGGTGGGGTTAATGTGTCACTTTCAGTACTTGTTTTGTTAGCAGAAGGTTGGCAAAATCATACGGGATGAATAATGTATTGATAACGCTGGTTAAGGTGGGTGATCAATTATTTATTTATAAGTTTAAAATGATTTAACTATTATATATAAGTGGTGTTGGTGATTGTTGTATTTTTATACTTGATTGATTAGATTCAATGCTGGAAAATTTTAAGAACCACTAATTGACCGAGTGATTAAGAATGTTTATATTGTTTTATCTTATATAAATTCGAATCTCAATATTCACCTTGAGAATGTAAATACCTCTTAACTTAATAAAAAAAATAAAAAACTTTTGGAAACACCTTATTCGTAAAATTGTAATTAAAGCAAAACTAAGCACAGCCATAAAAAATGACAAAATTCTGTTTCTCATGGGCCATGGCTGATGAGTACATATTTCCATCAAATGGGAACATGGCGCATGGTATGAACCTTTGGGCTTATAAACTTTCTTTATTATATTAATATTATCGTGTGTTACGATTGAGGCGAAAAATAGAACTTTTTATCTTTTGGTTACAAGTATAGATTTTTTTCCCTTCTTCAAAATGATAGAAAATAACAAAAGAATCAAAAGATGAGATTAGATATTAATATATTCCAAAACTATATTAGAATTGATTCATGTTCAATGCAAGAATCGACCATGTTATTAATTAAAATATAAATACTTTTACTATTTTACTTAAATCTCATAATTAAAATTTAAATTAAGTTTTTGGTGCACGAGCTTAATTACGTCTTTGTTTTGATTTGAGCTTATAAACTATACTTTTTACCCATATCTTTCGTCTTAAAAAATGTATTTTTGTTTTTGATAAAAAATATGTTATTTTGTTTTCAATTGCCGAAAAATGACCCTTTAGCTGGATTCATACATAAATTGTCGACAAATAATATTGAAATGATTTTTATACATGAAAATTAATATTGAAGACAATTGAATAACTGGTAAGAAAGTATTAGGTCAACTCTATCCTTAATTCATTTAACTCGGCATAGGAAAGGTTCAAAGGTATTCATTCCGCCTTAATTTACGTGTAGCGCATATACCTTTTAATGCCGTGTGCTAATCGCGTTCGTATAATATTTTATAAAATAAAGTTGTTCTAACCGGACGAATTTTTAGGTTTTTTAAATATAATAAAGGATTTAAATTTTAATATTGTAAACGTAAAAAATTAAATTAAAAGTATTATTTTTATAAAATACTATTCAAATTAGTTAATCAATAGATTAAATATATATTTTAAAAAAACCTAATAAAATATGTATTTCATTAACGAGAAAGGTACTTTTAAAGACTATAATATACGATAACATCTATATGCTCAATGCATTAAAATTAACTTTTTTAATAATGTGTATACTTGGGAGATCAAACAAATAAAATAAACATCTTTCTGTTTTTATTTGGGTTGTTAAAATATCATGTTGATCTCTTTGTTTTGAACTTTCGAACTGAATTTGAATATGAGCTCTAAATCACCTTTTTTCGCGATTGAATTATGGTAATAAACGTGTTGTCAACGTGCCTTATAATTGTAATATGTATTTTTTATGTTGTTTGTTGTTTGTTGTTGGTCTTTACCTTCCATCGTCGAGCTTTAGTGATTTTTGTATCTACCTTGTTTCGATTGTTTCGAGCCTTTGAGTTAAAGTTTTTATTTTTTCTATGTTCCTGTTTATGATCTAGAGATGTTAGTTTTCGTGTTTTTAAGAATATGTTCAGGTCAAGTTTGTTTACCTGAATTGTAAACTCTCATTGTATTTTTGATTTTTTTTCTTTTAATAAAACTAGCGTACTCATATTAAAAAAAATTCATGAATTTCAATGAGCTGAAAATGATCATTTATATAATATCCTAACTTTAAAAGATATCCACGTGTTACATCATAATGAATTATTAGTTATCAATCTCTATAGCAAGTGGTTAAAAGTTATCAGTTGACATCTTTCATCCTCTAAATTATTAGTTCTAGACCCAATATGAATAAATTTTCTCTTCTCCCATTCCTAAGTAAGAATTGTTCATAATAATAATAATAATAATAATAATAATAATAATAATAATAATAATAATAATAATAATAATCAAATTAAATTTAACTGAAGTTTTTGTGAGTGTTCTACAATCATATAACATTGAGTATTGCATTTAATTTAAACAATAATAAATTAATTTGATATTTAAAAATATTAAATAAAAAATAAGAGAAAGGGACAAGAAATGAAATTGAAATGAATCATGTTAAGATTGAAGTGTGTGGAAAGGAAGGAGTTAACATCTGGATCACGCCTATAAGAGAAAGTGTGTGGGGTTTATGCTGACAGACAGACAAAATAATTATCTTTTATAGTTTATTAGTCCTTCTCAGTCTCATTCAACACATTAATATCACTATTATTAAGGGCATCTCTTCAATTTTTTTCCCTTTTTTATTTGTCTTTATCTTATATTTTACTCTCCTTCTGTGAAGCAAAACTTCAATTATGCACTCTCATTGCCATCTATAGGGATTGGAAGGAGATTTGGCCTTTAGTTTTTTATAATTAACTGTATTTAATTTATTGAGTGATTGATTTAAATTAAGTATTGTAAAAGTTTATTATGAAGATGATCTTCTCAATCTAATTTGTTCAATTTACAATGTTAAAATTCAATTTTTTTTTGAAAAGGATCAAAATTCAACTTTTAACCTTAAGAGATTTAGTATCTCATTTTTTTAAAAAAAATAACTGATATTGGTTGTTGTTTTTAGGTGAAAAGGGAACTACTATCAAGAGCCTCGTTAAAAATCACCTCTAAACCTAGTTAGAAAAAAGAGTAGTCCTAATAATAGTTACAAATAAGTCAACGGAATGAAATTATTCAACTAACAAGCATATAAGCAACAATAAGCAAAGCAACTATGAACCAGACATCAAGTCCTCCTGTAGAATATGAACTAGATCAGAAGGTGACTGATCAAAATACACAACAGTTAAACTATCAGACTCGGCAAGCTTGGTGATCGCATCCGCAGCCTTGTTCTCATCTCTATGCACTTGTTGCAACCGAATAACCCATCTTCGACTTTAAAGCTCATTCAAATGCATAACTAACGAAGAAGACTCAACCGAGACAGATTTCATCTTGAGCATCCTGAAAACATCCAAACTATCTACTTTAAGGATGATATGTCGAAAACCTAACTTTCGTGCATATTTGAGGCCAACATACACTCCCCAAAATCCAGCCTCTAAAACCGAGCAAACTCCAATACATTTGGCAAAGCCTCCTTTCCGCACTCCACACTGATCGTGCAACACGCCACCATATGAGGCCAAGCCATCGATACTACGTCGTGCACCATCCGTGTTAAACTTGATCCTCCTGTCCTCTGATAATGACCAGGAAGCCACACCACCATGCATCACAGTTGCAGCGGCATTGAAGTCACCATCCGTGTATGTCTTAACTTTTACATTTAAATATTTAATAAATTATTATCTTTTTGATATAAAATATTTTAACCATTTAAAATATTTAATCTTAATTTCGTCAATAATATTCTATTTCATCTATATATATATATATATATATATCATAATTTGAATAAATATTACACATTTGAATTATTTTTTTTATCATTGTACATTTACTTTTGAAGTTGTTATAATTGTTTATTTTATCTATAGTTTTTTTTATATTTTTTTTACTATTTTCGCCTTATAATTAACTTTTCATATATTTAATTAAATATCAAATAATATTAATTTTTCATTTTTATCCTCCTTAGTTTTTTATTATATTTAATTAGACATTTTTATAATTACAAAGTTTTATATCCGCAAATTACCGATCATGATCATATTAGTTTTTGTCAAAATTTTAATGATGCAACCAATGAATTTTATAAGAGTTGGCCAAAGACCAAGATTTTAGGCGATTAAATATCTAATTTCGACCTTTTGAAGTATATTAATTAGGTGTAAGGTATCTTCAAATTTTATTTTAATTTGATTATCGGTTTAATTGTGGTTATACTTAATACTTGTAACTTCATTAATATTATTATTAATAATATCTAAGAATAAAGTAATTTTAAAATTCGTAGTTAGTGTCCACTTTTTTGGACTTATAGAACGCTCACTAAATTTGTTTCAATGAATATCTTAGATAATTAATAATAATACAAATGTGTGCTATGTGGCCAACATAATAATTGTAATAATAAACAAGAGAAATGGATGGTTGATTCAATTCGTTTTTAATTATAGTTTGAAGTAAATTGATCACTGGCTATCTCAACAACATTGTTTTAGATTTGAAGCATGGGGTTCTAATTTAAAAATCTTATTCAGTTAGATAAATTGGAGTGAATGAGTGTTCTTTAAGCCCCTTATCAAGTAGTTTAAGCAGCATCTTTTAATAATTAGTTTAAGCAATAATTTAGTATTAATGACCTAACAATGTTGTTGAGATAATAATAATAAACCTAAGGAACCAAACTTCTCATAGATAGCTGGGTAGATAACTTGCATAATATGAGAGTTAGCTTCCCAAGCTAAAGCAACCTTAGCTAAGCTAGCTAGTTGGATCTATTCACTCAAAGGAGAGTTAATTAAATGAATGGGAATAGGCATCTAACACTTGCTTGCCTAAATATGATAACTCCAATTCCTTGGTTGTTGGGGTATCAAGTTGAGTCCCCATTATAATTTTAGTTTGCAAAATTCCTACCCACAATTATCAAAAGAAAATTTCAGAGCATGCGACAAAAGAAAATGGGTTTGATAATTAATTGTCAAATATATGTTAATGATGTGATTACTTCAAAATAATCATAATTTGTTGACAAGTGAATTGAAAACACGACTGTTTAATTTCGCCTTTCTAGCTTTATGAAAATAAAAAGAAATCTTTGAACTAAAATACAAAAGACATTGAAAAGGTGAAAAGGAAATTTAGAGTCATGTATATCCTTGATTTCTTTTCACCTAATTTCAATTGAGGAGAAAGTAGAAACTAATATCATAGTCTTTTCTTTTTGATTGAAACTTGTTACAATTCGATCATGACTAAAATTCTTTAAATAGAAATAAATAATTAAATGAATAATAGAGCAAAAAAAGAGAATTGCATAAGATGGGTTTAGATCTGGGATATCATTGCCTATATTGGCCATCAGATTCATAGTGTTGGCCGTTGGATGAACTTAGGGTTCTTGTTTTTTAACCTTCAGTACTTATCATTTAATCTTCTGGGTCATTTTTTTAACGAAAATAAATTTCTTAAAAAGTCAAGCAAATGGAGTCTCAATAGGACCCCAGAACAATCCTAGAGAAGAAGCTATATAGCGCCAGCAGAGTGCGTCAAAAGAGAAAGCCCAGAAAAAACATCAGAGTAGAAGAAACCAGCAAACCGAAAGCTAGAGGAGGAGACATCAAAGCCTAGGGCAGAACGACCACTACCGCGAGAGTTCAAATGTCTGAGTTACGTTGCCCCAAATCGGAAAATTAGGGACCTAGTCATCGACTGGACTGCAACAAAACGTCTGGAACCAACGGACTTGGGGCAAAGCCGAATAAGATTTCACGCGAGGATGTATGTCTTGGTAGTTCAATGTGTAGTTAAAAACATGGGCATTGAGAAGAATCCAGCATGATGTTCGATGTAACCATTGTAGAGATTTTGACTTAAACGATAATGAATTGAATTGAATGCTTAATATTTGTTGTAATATTAATATATTAAATGTGTCATATTAATAAAAATAAAAAATTTTAGTTTTAACATGTTACCAACTATTTTTTACCGTTATGTTAGGCAAGGATAAAAGAGAAACTAAGAACCCAGAAAGCTAGACCCTAGAAATCAAATAATATCTAATTCCTTGACTCTTGAAACCCATTCTTTAATTAGATGAACAATAATGCTGAAGTTTGTCAGTAATCATCAAGATTCCCCCTCTCAAGTCACCACATATCTTTCTTCTTGTTTATTTCATTTAATTCATCATAACATCATTTCTTTCTTCTATCAAATTTTCAGGACTTTACTGCCAAATAAAATCTAAAAAATTCCCAAAATTCATACGAAGAAATTCCCCATGCCAGATTAGAACTACTAAAACGTTGTCGTTTTCAATGGTAAAAAAGCAGACAGTGAAACCAGAAAAGCATCCATAATTAACACCAAAAAATTAAAAGAATAAGACGAAACAGATGCTAATGCTGAAACTTTTTTTTTTCTATGATTCTTCCTAAAATAGATATTTGCAGTTCCTTTTTTCTCTTCTTTTTCTTTTTCTGTTTTTTTTTTTTTTTGTCATTAACAACTCTAACAAAGGGAAAGAAAAAATTGTTTCATGACATGTTAACATGAACACTGGCATTGGTAATAGAATCACAAACAGGGCAAGTACCTACCAGAGTGGACCCACAAGTTGGACAGAGACAAAGATGCCTGCACGGCAGCAACAGCACACACGACTCCCTCTCCCCGCACTTCCTACACTTCCTACCATTGCTTCCCACCGCCTTATCCGCCGCATAATCACCACAACCACCGCTCACTTGTGGTTGCGGTGGCACAACCTTGCGCCACCCTTCATCGCTGCTGCCACATCTAGACTCCGCATATTCCGCCAACGCGACTGCTGCTGCTCCTCCGCTCAGGTGGTGTTCTTCGCTAGCGTGCGCCAGGACTTGTTCTAAATTGGTGCGCAGGGACTTGGCAGTGGCTTCGTTCGTTTGTGCCAGGTCTCTCCACAGTTGGTTCTCAACGTACAGGCTTTTAACCCTTTCTTGAAGAATCCAGTTTAGTTTCCCCATCCTCTGCATCTCTTCATCTTTTTCCATTAGTTTCTTCATTGCCCCTTCTTGGATTGCTGTAATCAACATTCTCGATTGCCTCTTTCTTCTTTCTTCAAGTTCAAACCTCACTTTTTCGGTCTGTAATTAATGCAAAAAAAGTCCATATCAATAAATTGCCATGTTAACTCCATTCATTGAAACGGCTGTAACAAGAAAAGTTAGGCTTTTAAGGAAACTTACGTGTTCAACAATGAAACGCTCAATTTCTTGTTGTTGTAGTTGGATCTGGGAGAGGACGTCGTCGTCAAGAAGAGAGGAAAACCCAGAGAGTTTGCTCTTTTGAGAGACGGGATATGAATCAAGGCCATTGACGAATGAATCTCTGGTTCTTTTTCTCGGTGCTGAGGCTGGGATATTCATATTATAGGTAAGGCCACTATCAGCTTTGTTGATTGAAGTTTTGGCTGAAATCGGATCACAAACAAGGTTTTGATATAATGGAAAAGCCTGTGAATCTTGTTGCATTGAATTAACCAAAGGAACAAAAGTATCCATCTGGGCACTGCACATATTATCACTCCCTTGATTTGTTTTCATAAAACTTCTGTTACAAACAAAAAATCGAAACCCCACGTCAAAAACGAAAAACAAAGAAAGAAGCTTGAAAACAAATCAAACCCATTTCTAGTAATTAGAAGACGAACCTGTTGGTGATTAACTGAGGAAGGAAAGGATTCATATGCCGAGCTTCAACTGCCATTGGGTAAAAAGCTATATATTTATTCTTCGCTTCAACGTAAATCGATTTGGGAAAAAAGAGTGTTTGGGTTTGAAGCAGGAGAGAATGAGGGGGGAAAGAGATGAGCTTGCAAAACAAATAGAGATAAACACAGATATAGGTGGCGACTGGTTTTGAGAGAAAGTCGAGGAAGACTTTGTTTGTTTATTAGAGGGAGGGAATCAAATTGCTATTTATTGTACAGACAAATTTCTTTTTACAAATTAAAACGTGGGGTGGCAGCTTGTGTCTTTAGATTTGGTTACTATATAAATTCTTTTAGGGGAATTTTTTATTTTATTTATTTTTTACGTTTACTTTTTTTTTTCTTGACTCCGAGTTTTTCTCGGTTAAAAAGCGGACTAGAAGGGGTAATAAGGGAATTCCGCTGCTCCCTTCTCGGGTCTGTCGAACCGTGGGATTTTGAGTGCTTTTTTTAACCAATACGATGTGGCTGTGATTTTTGTCTGAGTAACTAACATGCGGCATATCTGCCACGTTTCAGCTGCATGCAGTTGTTCCACGTAAGCCTAGCACTACGGTCCAAGCAACCCTCGTCCTCATCATCGTCATCAACAAATTGAAAGAAAATATATATATAAATAAAACTGAAGTCCCGTTGTGAACGTGACCCGGTAATGGACCCCACTCTCCTATCGCACGAGCGAACTGCGGGATTTTTTATTTTTTTATTACTAGAAATAATACCAAAATTTAAATAAATTACATTTCCATTAAAAAAGGATTCCGTTGTGGGCCCAGTTACGGTTTCGCCATTTTGCTACCATTGTTTTTTCTCCCTTTCTTTCACTTATAATCAGGAGCATTCAAAAATATTTGATTCGATCAATTCGATTTGATTGTCTTTTGATTTGATTTAAAATTTTGAATATACGATTCAATTTTTAATTTTAGACTGGATATTAGATTTGATTTTAAATTTTTCGGTTCGGATACGGATCACAATATTTCAAGTTTCGAATTATTTAAAAATCGAAAAATTTCAAAATTTCATGAATATTAATCTTGTTATATTTAACAATTTGATGCTTGTTATATTCAGAAATTTTAAAAAATCAAAATTTTCATATATGTGAATATTTTTATTTCTAGCAATTTGTTGTTTGTTATATTAATTTTTTTTATAAATACGAGCTTTTTGAAAAATAGTTAAATCAAATTATATTTCCGGATAATCATATATCCGATATCCGATTTTTTAAGACCGGATACGGATCACTACATCGTCAATCCGAAAAATCGGATATCCAAAAAAATCGGATCGGATTTGATCCGATATCCGACAATGAACACCCCTACTCATAAGCTATTGTATATGTACGCACAAATTAAGGGGTCTTTTGCAGAATTAAAACCTTCGGTTATTTTTTGGTGTTCTTTTTATGTCTTCAATTAAAAAAATTAGATTTAGCATTTAGGGTTAATGTTAAGATTTAAGGTTAAAATTTAAGAAATTTTTGGTATGGTGTATTTTTTAGAGTTTTAGATTTATGATTTAATATTTAAAATTTAGGTTATAACTTAAAATTTATTTTTCTAATGTTTGATGCATAGAAAGAGGCACCGAAAAAATAAAGAATTTTTGTCCTATTTTGCAGCAGTAATGTTTTGTGCTTTATATTTATGAAATGTGGATGTTTTGGAATTATTTTGTGAAATATGGTGATTGTTACGGTAAAGTTAAAATTCGTTGAAGAGTGTAGGTGACTTTAGGAAAGATTTCGGGAAATGTTAGTGACTTTGAGCATAATTATTTTAATGCTGAAATGCAGACGAGGAAGGGAAAAATAAAAAATACATTAAAGTCTTTAAGATTTTTTGGTTACTTCCTGAAGACGTCAGAAAGTTAAGACGAGTTTTAAAATTATGATAAAAACACTTTTAATTCTCAAAATAAAAACAAACTCACACTCAGATGTTGAATTCTTTATCCTCACAGAATTATTTGGGTAAAATACCCCGCAAATAAGCATGGGCGGCTGTCAATACTAAATAAATCTCTCGTGTAATCTCCGGTGTAATATGTCTTATTACAGTGCTTAACAGTTGTTGTTGGTCTATAAATATTATTATTAACTTTAAAATCAAAATGTTTCTCACTAATTATCATTTGATTTAGTGTAATGAATCTGTGTTAGGTCATTTAAATAAAATTATAAACTCGAATCTTGACATTATAAATAAAACAATTTAAACTAAAAAATAATTCTTATAATAAGCATTTGTAATGTCTCATCCAAACTAATTAATCATTAAATTGAGTTGGTTATAAAAACGTTAGCTATTTATTTATATGTATGAAAAAACATTTTTGAGTGGATATATTTATGATGTTATTTTTAGTCTAGTTAATATATAATTATTTTTTAACATTAATAAATAATAATTTTCAAAAAACGTGTTAAGATATATAGTATTAAAATCAATAATTTCACTTCTTGTTAATCAGTGCATTATAATAGTATTGTGCAAAATGCCTAAACAGGTTGGCGTTATCAGTCCTTTACAAGCTGAGTTGTGGAGCATCCTCATTGGTCTCGAAGTAGCTTGGTCTATAGGTGCTGAATGCCTACAAGTTCAGCCGGATTGTCAACAAGCCATTGGTCTTGTGTTTGCGGCCGATGCCACTAGTTCTCTTCCGATTGTTCGAGCTATCGACTCTGCGAAATCGTGCTTGGTATACTGAATTAATCTAGATCCCTCACGAGTGTAATATGGTAGCTGATAGCATGTCAAAGTTTCCAGTTCCGCAGCCTTACCGGTTAATGCTCCACGCGCCAGCCCCCGAGATTATTCAACCGCTGATTGATCGCTATATTTTTGAACCACCCTATATTATAGACACGTTCGGACTTCATTTCAATTCAAAAAAAAAAAATCGTGCAAAGTTTTTTTTCTTTGAACAGTAATATCGTACAAATTTGATTAAAGCAGTTAATGGAATTGAGATTTGGATAATAATTACAAAGAATCACATGGTTTAGCCAACCATTTATTCATACAGACAGGCATTGGCAAAACAGGCAATGAGTGCAATAGTTGTCATTTGTCTCATTGTTTCTGTTTACTTGATGGCTAATTAATTAAATCGTTAATTAAAAGTTAAATATGGCTAGGTAATTAAAATTAAAATCTCACGTGGTAATTATATTGTCATCCTTATATAATAAATGAAAAAGGGGCTTATATCGTCGGTATCGGCAACTAAACAATTTTTGTTTGACGAGTAATTAGGAGTCCAATTGGTTTTGCATGACATGGTTAGAGAAGTAAGAGATTTAACGTGATTTTATTGTTGCTCAACAGATTTTTAGACTTTATTATTATTATTTTTATTTTGCTTTGTTTTTTATTATCTTTTATATATAAATATTTATTACATCAGTCCGCACGTTTTTAGATCATATTTGTTTATATTTTTTTAATTTTTTTAATAAGATACTCACCTTATAACTAAGTTAATTGAACTTGAATCTCTAAAATAAATAACATTATCTGTTTATACTTTTTATAATGGACTAATGGTTCGAAAACAATCGTTACATGTAAATTACAAAAATAATTGAACTTCCAACTTCAAATGCTATCAAAACGAAGCAAACGATTTTAATACAAGGTCAACACATGCGCTTGCATTGGGATTGATGCAGAATTGTGAGTTGGCCAGACGAGGCTTCAGTCGAGATTTTTTCTTTTCTCCAGATTTTATTCTATTGAAATATTGGAATTTCTAGGTTCTTATATTTGACCAAATATATTTTTCTTTCTCGAAATTTCCTGTTTTGAAATTCAATGCGTTTGGGTATTTCTAGGTTGGCATTTGAAGACATGGTAGCTAGCTCTCATGGTTTGATCAATGTGACTCCCGTTATCTGTATATATAATTATGTTTATAAAGTCGAACTCAACAAGTGTCACATTGGGAAAAATAATGATGTTTATTTTAAAATACACGAGTTCAAATCGTTTTGTCTACAAGATGTATGTGCATTGTCAAATGATTAAGAATATGTATAAACAGAGATACTAACTTATAATTACTTTTAAACTATTAAAAAATTATGTTTATAAAGGCAAGCCAATCAAACATATGATCCAAGAATTTTTGCTTAGAATGTTCGGTAATTGATTACGAATTATATTAAGATTTCAAGTCAAATAATGAATATAAATCCTGCATATAATACTTCCATTGCCAAAATTCGTATTCGTGGTCCAAAGTCCACCGGCTACCAAACTTTGACCCCCTCTTGTTTTTCCCACGGTAAATTGAATTGATGGACAGATCTTGAAACAATAAAATGGACCAAATGGAATGAGATAAGAACATTGACACCAATATATAATGTTCCAAATTATCTTAAATCTCTTAAATTGATTTCACACGCACATTCTATCGGAAAGGTTGAAAGATAATAATACATCAATATTAATTTAGTTGAATGATAATAAATTTAATTATTTTTCAAAAAAATACTAGATTTGAATATGATAAATGAATAAATAATACAGAAATGTTTTATCATTTAAAAATTTAATAAAACTCGACTTCTTATACAATTGAAATCTATAAATTTATGAGACACCAAAGAATCTTAACAAAATAATATTAATTTTAATAAATAAAAGGAAAAGACTAATGAAAAGGAGGTGTGACAACCAAGAAAGATCTACAAGGACAGACGGATACCTACATCCACAACCGTTCCCTTCTCATCTTTATGTATTTTTTCCAACATTTTTTTAACTTCAACCAAGAAAAAAGAAAATGAAATTTCGAAAGAAAAAACAGTGAATGCTCGAAGATAAGGGGGTTGAGAATATAAATTCATGATTAGACAGACATATCAAATAGTTAATGTACATTGTGCTGTCAATAATTCAACCTAATTATTAGGGAGGTTAAAAGCTGACCCGACCTGAAAACTCGATTAAAATATGTTCGAGTCAGAACCTGGTTTGACCTGAGGATTCGATGATCCGAACTCGATATGTAATCGACTGCTGTTGACCCGAACTCGAATTGGACCTGCTACTATAGTAACCGAATCCGACATGCATCCGACCGAGAACCACTCGAACCTGAATTGGACCTATTACTGTGGACCCGAAACCCGACCTACACCCGACTGAAATAAACCCGAACCCGAGACTAACCTGGCAGATAACCGATATTATTCGACTGAATCGGCCCGAGATCTGATTTTACCCGACTTGTTTTGAACCTGACCTGTTAAATGACACGGCCTGTTGTTGACCTGAACTGATATTGACCTGGCTTGATAATGATATTTACCTGACATGTAATTGAGGAAGTCTATAATTTGATGATTTGAAGAATTTATTATCTTATAATATGATAAACTAATTTTCACCATTTAAATTATTAATTTTTGTATTTAAAATCATTTTGTTAAATAATCCAAATATTGACTATTAATTTATTAAATTATATATAAGAATATATATATATATATAATCAATTTAAATTGTTGACAAATATAAACTATTAATTTTTTAAATCAATTTAAAGTGTTAAATAATTTTTTGTTATATATCAATCGATTTTTTTTTAAAAAGAAATATTTTATTTAGATATTCATTTGACACTACTAAGTAATTAGGTGCTACACCAACACCTATTTGGTTGCAAAAACACAACGGGCCTAAATGGTGACACCACAAATGGTCTATGTTTATGGAAGAAAATTTTCAATCCAAGTCTTTACAAAACAGAACGAGAAAATAATCCAATTTCTAGCACAAATTCACGGTGCTCAATATAGGAAACAACAGATTATGATCCCAACAAAGCTTACTTTCATATCTTGATCAGTAATTTCAGGCTCGGTTTCTATATACTACATTGATGTGAGCAGCACATTTTAATTTTTAACAATAAAAACTATCTTTAGAAATTCACCCTCTAAAGATCAAATTTTGATACCAATAGTTCAATATATTCAGAAATCAAATAGAATCCATTAGCTCCTAGAGAAATTCAAAACTTTACAGTACCCCCACAAAACAAGAACAGTAGATTATTGGGGACTCGGGAAAATACAAGTCAGTGTCACTAACTAATAATCATCTAATACTCATTCTGCTTTTGTATCTTTCCCCCTTTTTCAACTTCTTCAACTTTTTAGGATTTGGGTCTGATGTTGAAGGCTTCTTCCTGTATAATTATCATAAACATAAAGTAAATCAAAAGTGGAAATTAAACTTCAAAAGACACCCAATGAAAGTATAAACAATACCTTTCTACAGGTTTCTTCTTGGCTTCAGCAGGCTTCTCAACCATTCATTTGGAACTCAATAAAGGACATCAATAAATTACCTACGAGAAGCCAAGTCAAATTTCACCTAATGCCTTGATGTAATGAAGAGGACAATGGAAAACACATGGACCATGATAATCCAACTTCTCAAAACAATCTTGCATATACTAATACATTGATATTAAGTGCAAAAGCTTCAAAATTTCTTGTATATTTCCATTTTGGAAAAGTGTTTACAAGTCATTAAATACACTAAAGAATACATAGCATTTTGCTACATTTAGGCATTTCAAGGTTACAAGTTACATCAGTTTTTTCTTTACCTGCAATTGTGAAGTCAAAGGGGAAATTCTAAAAAGAGACCGGCTAAAAATAGGCTAAAAAAGCGGGTACTCAAATCTTTACAAATACTTGTAAGGATTTATGCATATGTACCGAAATTCTTACAAAAACAGTAAGAAATTCAGTATATACATAAATGCTTACTACTTTTGTAAGGATTTATGCATATATACCGAAATTCTTACAAAAACAGTAAAAAAATTCGGTATATACACAAATGCTTATTACTTTTGTAAGAATTTTGGTATGTACATAAAAATGGTAAGTAATTATGTATATATCGAATTTCTTACTGTTTTTGTAAGAATTTCGGTACATATGCATAAATCCTTACAAGTATTTGTAAGGATTTGTGTACCAAACTTTTTTTAGCCTCTTTTTAGCAGGTCACTTTTTAGAATTTCCCCAAGTCAAAGGAACGGCTTTCTTCCAAGAAAATGCACTACTTCTTCTATCTAAGTCCTCGCCACCATCATTTGCGCTGACCGGGTCTCTACCATAAGGGGTAGTGGAGTCCTGGTTCTTGGACACTTTCCTTTTTCCAGCACCCAACTTGGTAGATAGTTTTCTCGCAACTGGGTCATTGGATAGTCTAACTTTTGATTGGTGAAGAACCTTTGCTCCTAGTTCAAGCCTATTTAAAGCCTATAAGAATAGTGCATGAATACATGATACTGACCTTTCTGGCCGAGCTTCTGGTTCTACTTCCATTTCTTCGTCATGTGCAGATCCATTCATTTTATTTATCCATAGTTCAGCCTGTAAATTACTCATGTCAATAATAAACTAATAAACTGGTCGATGGTTCCCAAAAAGAAATAACAAACCGTGTCTCCTGGATTCCAAAATAAGCGGAACTAGCAAGAGCACTAGTTGCATTCTAGAGTCTACTCTAGACACTAGAACTTGTATACGGCATGAGACACAAGGTACAAAAAGAGTGGGTGCAGAATGTGTATTTAAGTGTTTTTTGCATGCAAGTCTATGCATATACATGGAATAAGATTAAGATGGATAATCATGATAATAAATTATAAATAGTGAGCCAATTAAATCACACAAACCATGCTAAAGTTTTTCCTTCTTTTGTTGGCAAATATGCATGATTTCATTATGATCCCATATACGCTGTTAAATACTAAAATTAGAGAAGTAATGAATTCAATATTATCTTCTTTCTTACTAGTAAAAATACAATTTTGAAAAACATAAATGCAACCTACACAATTATCTGCTTTCTTACCTATCATCTTAGTAAAAAGGTGTACGCTCAAATGCAACCTGCCCGAGAATGCCCGGTTGCAATGCCTAACTGTGTCTAGGTGCATTAACAACACTGGCCAAGACACAATTATAACCAAACCCTTTTCCCTTTTCATTATGTGAATATCTACGAGTAAAAACTATGATCATAATCACACAATCCTCAATAAATACAATAAATTATTACATTCAGTGTCCAAATGGAGAACTAAAATAAACCAGTACATGGATTGAACTAATCTAAAACAGTGTAGGACTTAAACCCATATCCTAAAGACTCCAAGCCTCTGCGGTCTCCTTCAAACATCAATAATATAATCAAATCTCCACATCTCCATGTCCGTATTAGTAACGAAGCACTATATTTTCTTTCCAAGTACCTTAAAATCCTAGTTGTTCAGACCCAAACACTGAAAACCAAATTCTTCTACAATTTAAGCAATGATGAATAAGACTTTAACACAGTGAAAAGTAGAAACCCATATCATCATTCATAACAAGTTTACCAAAAACCATGAAAATTCATCAACATCATTACGATTAAAAGAGAGAGCGAAAGAGATGTTTACCAGATTCGATATGTTATTCAACGTAACTATTTAGGAGGTCCAGGTTTCTTTGGCGTTTTCGTGGCCACTGGTACAGTTTTTACACTCATCACTGTAAATTCAGAGTTTGGAACAAAAAAAGGAAAATTAAAACGAATCTAGAAAGATTTGAGAATGAATACAAATACCCAGAAAGGAAATCGACATAAAATACTAGATCGAGGGTGAATGAGATTTCCATTTGGCAAAAGCGTTGTCATCTTTGACGCTGACAAGAGAGCCAGTAAGAGGAGTGGCGGTTGAAGCGGCGTCGACTCTCTTCCTGGGCTTTGGTGGATTGGATTTGGACCCGCCTACCATTTTCTTTGTTCTTTAGTGGAACACTGAGAAAATAATGAAAAGATGAGAATTTTTCTTTGAAGAGGAAATGAATCGTTGGAACGATGTGCTTTTTGGAGAGACAGAAACATGTAATAGTAAAAGAAAAGGGAAAATTATAGAGGTAAATTGAAATTCAGGTTTGGTTATTTGGCTCTACCGCCTTCTAATTTTCCCAACGTTTTGATTTTTGGAGTTGGGGCCTTGGTGGGGAAATTTTTTAATGAATTATTTTCTTTCACTTGGATTCATGAGTTGGGTTCATTGTCACCGTATGATTTTCAATCTTATCAAATCGACGTTCATCCTCTGTCGTGAAATTATAGAGGCAACCATAGGAAAAAGGCTTTGGGGCATACATACATACATATATATATATAGTTTAGGGGTTAAGGTTAGAGGTTTAGGGGTTAAGGTTTGGGATTTAGGGGTATATTTTAGGGATATACATACATACATTATACATACATAGTTTAGGGTTAAGGTTTGAGGTTTATGGGTATAATTTAGGGGTATACATAATACATACATATATAGTTTAAGAGTTTAAGGTTTAGGGTTTAAGGGTATAATTTAGGGATATACACAATACATACATTAATACATACATACATAATATACATGCATACATAGTTTAGGGGTTAATAACTTAAGGTTTGAGGTTTATGGGTATAGTTTAGGGGCATACATACATACATTATACATAACATACATAGTTTAAGGGTTAAGGTTTGAATTTTATAGGTATAGTTTAGGGGTATACAACTATACATACATACATTTAGTTAATTATTACAATACATATTATATATATATATTACATTTACATATACATTCTAAAAGTCTAAAACTTACATACATATATATATATATGTATATATGTATACACATATACATATATACATGCATATACACATACATACATACATAAATACATACATATATTTAATTAATTATAACAATGCATACATATATATATTATATATACATATACATACTAAAACTTACCTATATTTATTTCTATATACATATACATACATATATATATATACATATACATACTAAAAGTCTAAAACTTACATATATACATACATATATATTATATATACACATACACACATACATTTAATTAATTATAACAATACATATATATATATTATATACATATACATACTAAAACTTACCTATATTTATTTCTATATATACATATACATATACATATATATATATATATATGTATATATATGTATATGTATATATATATACATAACATATACATATACATATACATACATATGTATATATATGTATATATATATATATTAATATATACATATACATATACATACACATACATACATATATTTAATTAATTATAACAATACATATATATATTATATACATACACATACTAAAACTCTCGATATTTATTTCTATATACATATACATATATATTGTATATATATACATATACACATTAAAAGTCTAAAAGTTACATACATACATATATATAATATATATGTATATGTATTATGTATATATATTCATATACATAGTCATATATATACACATATACACATATATATACACATACACATACATACATACATTTAATTAATTATAACAATACATATATATTTTATATTATATATATAAAAGCCGCCCATTTTTTTAAATTTGCCGCCCAATTTTTTTTATTACTGATTAATTACCCTTTAAGTCCTCACTCGTTTAAATTTCTTCAATTTAGTCACAATTGTATATATATATTTTAAATTGTAACATTTACTTTTAAATTTTAGTTTTATTCAATTTAGTCACAATTATATATATTTTGAATTGTAACATATTCCAGCATCCCATGAGATATTTTAGTTCATATTAATCGCTAAAAATTTATTTTTATCTAAAATTTACACACAATTACCAGACCGAAGTCTATTTGTACACGTAAGACCTGACTTGAACTGCAACCAAAACCGATATTACCCGACCTGAATTTTATCCGTCAACGACGTGACCCGACCTGACCCGACCTGAAGTCCATCCGAACTTGAATTAACCCGTTAATTAACTGGTTTGGACCCGAACCGTTTTGGCCTGAACTGAAACTTACCCGACCTGAAATTAACCCGATCCGAACCTGAATTCAATATGATTTGAAATCAACCTGACAATGACCCGAATCCGAGTCGACCCGAACCCGACCTGGTCCAAGTCATACTATTAAATTGACCTGACATAACCTGTATCCGATTTGACCTGACCTAACATGACCCGACCTGAAACCTGAACGATTACCCGATTTCACATCCTTACTAATTATGACTTAGTTGGTGATTATAACTATTCATTGGGATTAAGGATAATCATGTAATATGGTCTATAATTGATCACTAGTAGGCCATAGTTTTCTAAAAGTAATTTGGGTGCATTTGCATTTGCCAATCAAACCCAAGACATCGGGATATATTAATTTATTTGGAAAGCGAATTGTGAAATGAAAGATTTCCTCCAAGTTTCAAGTGGGGTTCCTGGAAAAACCCTACACTTTCACTTTTAAAAGTATTGAGGTTCTAGTCGGCCACGTTTTATTGTTTTCTTTTTCTTTCTACTATGTCTTCAACGGTAGGTTTTGTATGCCACCCATTGGGAGATTCACATAATTATTCAAAAAGCCTTTAAACATGGATCCACCAATTTAAGGATAAGAAAAAAGATGAATTATTGTTAGATATATTGTGAACAGATTTTTTAAATTTTATTTTATAATGATTTCTTATGTTACCAATTCAAGGATCTTTTTAAGTGGGTGACTAAATGATAGTAAGGTAAAAAGGGGGTGGGATTAAAATATTTTTTAGTCCCTTCAGAAACCTTAATTGTAGGACACGTGCTTGAGTTGTGATTATTGACCTAATTGGGAAAACAACAATGAAATCCCAATTAGAATAGTATTCGGTTTGTCACCGAGATTAAATGATTTGACACCACCTTAGCATGGCTCATATGTAGCAATTAAGTTCAATTGGTCATCGGTTTCACATGAACTTTCCTTTGGCCAGCTAATTAATTAGAATAATTCTTGTTTTACAGTGCGAAACGTAACCTATAATTTAATCATTTTTTTGGGATTTTCACCTAAACATGAGTATCCAAGAGAAAGATCATACACACAATGATGTAATTGATTAAGTTGCTTTCTTTTCTGTCACCCACCTTTGATGTTCATTTGTGGGGACGACGTTCATTGGATGTTTGATGCATTTTGTGAAAATGAATTTGCATATTGTTTTATATCATTATTCTTATATGTACCCAGAAAAAAATATTATTATGTATACTAACTTTAAAAAAAATTACTTTTAGTATAAACATCAAAATCTGATCCTTTAATTGATTGATGTGAATTAAATGCTACAGTGAATTATAATGTATTATTGAAACAATCTTTCCAAATCAATTTATTTCATTTATTAATCAAAATGTGTTTTATTTCATTCGACTAATTGATAATTGATAATAAAATTGTGTTAGGATGACATTGTTAACAAAAAAACATTTATATTTTAATACGATACGGTCGTTGCATTTCATTGAAGTTTTTTTTTTTATTTCTCTCTCTATATTCAAAACTCTTATGTCTGCTAAAGGCCTAAAGAGTATGTATTTTTTTTTAAATGTAAAAAGTAACAATCATTAAATAAATAGTGCAGGCGGTCCAATAACTCGTATCGGGTTAATATTTAATTCCAATTGAGTTGTTTCAGTTCTTTATGGGTTTATCCTCCCCCAGTCCCCATATTAATTAAAACTATTCATCGGTCAACACAGTCCGTAACCTGCCTGTGTTCTTATAGCTTATTGAAAAAAAAAATCTAGAAACGATGATAGTTATTACTTATTCAACTGAATCCAAAGAAAAATAGGACAAGAATTTGAGTTTTTTTTTTAATTCAACAACTATATAGTTCTACTTGTTCCAACCCCATGTGGCAATGACTATTTTTTTAATTAACAGATATGTTTTAACTAATCTATCTAATTAAACTAGTTTAAGTGTAGACCAATACTTCATATGCCATATTCGATTCAGATAAAATTGTGTTTTGTTATTAAAAACATTTGATTGTTTAGCTTATTTGAATTATTATTTAATAAACTAAAAAATATATAGTATAAAAACTTTGATAACATGCATATGTCATGAGATCATTACTGTCCATCGCTACCATCTAAATTTATTTTTTAATATAAAATTAATATCTATAATCTCTTTAATACGTGACAGACATATTACTCACGATTAACCTTTGCTAACGACAAAAGTGTAATCACATTAAGGCGGAGTCCTCAAACTTGGCTTCGAGTCGATATAACGCAATTCATGACCATTCCATCAACTGTTTCAACCAAAAAAAAATCCATTCATACATAAATTTCAAGTAAATTGACGTATGGAAAAGGGGATTCGAGTGAAAAAATCAACAGTTTCGGACGATGCAAAAGGGACAGATTAGAAACCTTACCCCTTAACCCATAACATGTGGATCGGTGGACATATCAAATCGTTTTCCTTGTCAGAATTAGGCTGCTATAAAAACAGCTTTTAATTGTCTCTGCATGGGTTTGAATGATAGAGAGACATTAGGTGCTGTCATTCGTCACGTACTTTGTCAAAATTAATTTTATATAGCTTGTCTTTTAGACTATGATGAAAACCCTAGAAGAAAATGGAATTCTAGCTACATGTAAATAATATATTTAGTTCGGTTTCTCTCTCTCTTAATTGTTACCAAAATTTGAGGTGTCACTTTCTTTGACTAATTATAGGATCTTAAATTATGCTAATGTAGAGCAGTTTCTGTGAACACGATCTGCGTTACATGTGTAGTTAATTTGAAACATAAAACCAGTTCCTTGTCCCATATGTAGTTCATTGCAGGACACCTTTGTTGACGCTAGAATCCTAGGAATTGGTCTCAACACCTTGTTTGTTTTATGTATAGACTTTTTTGAACTCATCTTTACTTGTTCAATGTGATCATTACCAAATTAATTACTTCTTCAACAACTAGCGATGGTTTACTAGGTAAAGTGTCGAACAATCAATATTTCTTTATATATATATATATTAGTTTTGTTCTCCCTGTGATATTTCACAAGCAAATTCGACCTAGGTAATTAAAAATATTTAAGATGATCTGTACCTTAATTAACCAACCATTTAATGTTTAAAACAAGTTAATACTGGCCCCTTTCGTTTCAGTGCTAGAGAATATTGATTTTGCTTTAATTTAATTGACAAGCTTAACCTAAAAAAATATTGGCACATGCTTTCCTTTGTTAATAAATATATCTGCCAAAGACTATTAAAAAATTAATTGACTATTAAAAAAATATATCTGCCAAAGTTTTTAAAATGCAATTTATCATATTGAATTTTGAACAAAAATTAAACTCTTCGCTGCTCGTGTATATGATGGAGTAATTGTTTTAGTTTTTTTTTAGGAAATTTTTTTTTGATACACATGCCGTGTAAACTTTAGTTTACATGTGTGCCTTTTAGTTTTAGGGGTTGAAGTTTTAGTTTAGGGTTTAAGGTTTAGGGGTTTAGGTTATAGGGTTTAGACTTTAAGGTTAGTGTTTATAATTTAGTGTATATGGTTTAAGATTTAGGGTTTAGTTTTTTAGGGTTATGGTTAGGAATTTAGGATTTGAGTTTTTATAGTATAAATACACAGGCTTGTGTAAAATTAATTTTACACAGCCTGTGTATTAAAGTTTTACCTTTTTTCGGAGATGGTTGTTTTTATGGTTGGTAGCTATATGTTATGCGTAATAATAATATTTTTATTTAGTATGATCCTTTCATCGTGTTGGACATACATGTGTCTCCTGTGCATGCTTTGGTGTACCCTAACTTTCGATATAAAAAATAAACTCGTAATGAAGAGAGAATAAATAACATAGAAAAGTTAGCTTAATCAGTTTGAATTATTTTAATTTGACTTCAGTCAAATGCGGATTCATTCAGCCATGAAGAGTGAACAAAGCGAAAATTGATCCAATTTTTTTTGTATGGTCAATATTGAATCAAGTTATTTCCCTAAACTTTTGAATTAAAGTAATATTGCAATTAATTCAGTGATTAAAATAAAATTGATGTAACAATTAAGAGATTGAATAGGTTATTTACCCAAAATTTTAATATCATGAGAAGCTTGTCAAAGTCTAAGATTATTGGCTTTTTTAAAAAAAAATTGCACAAATTCAATATGTGTGTGTACATACATGCACATTTCTCTGGTTATAACCTTCTTTAATTTGTATTTAGAAAAATGTTATTATATCCGAGAATTGCATAGTCTGAGTAATCAAATGATATACTATAATAACAACTTGATGACTATTGGTTAATTTTTATAATTGGAATGATACTACCAAATACACATGTTTTGCTGTTCATGGGTTAGCTAGGCAAACCCAAATTAAGAAAATAATTATTCAAATTCCGCCAAATAAAAAAATGATTTTTCGAATCTAATAAATAATTCAACCTTGAACGAATCTATCTACTGGTAGTTAAACAAAAGCCCCACCAAGACTAATAAATCATAAATGCAGAAACCAGGTGTTGATGCACGGCATCGCCAATGTTTGTATCGGAATTTTATATAGGAGAGAAGACTGGTTCAAAAGATATGCCAAAGCTATAATCATATCAAACCAAAGAATACTCCTTTATATCATCCAGAAGGCAATCTTCAATGTCCATTATTTCTTTTTTTATTCCCAAAAAGATCCTTTGTTTTTAATCTGGCGGTGGGTGGAGAGGACCACAAAATGATAGAAAATAAAATCTGGAATACGATTTTTAAAAGGTACTTGTTGCTTTCCCATCATGTATTTATGGCTTTTATACACTAAATGTGACATTTGGACAGCTATGTCAATGAAAATGAAGCTAGGGCAATATATTATATTAAATAAATGACAAAAGTATCGATTCTCATGTCATGCACCATTGGCATTTCACAAGTGGTTGGTTATGTATTGCACCACTTGCCGCCCTAGATATCGTTTTCTAGCTTAGAAAATATTGTAAAATATGAAAAGGGAGAAGAATCTGTCATGTATTTTTCTTCATTGTCTCTCCTTATCCATCACCTTGAGATTCGCATAAAATAAAATAATATTATGATTTGCAATCAGTGTTTGGTGCTTTAACTTTTTTTTTAATGTTAAAATCACCAAAAGTCATCAGCACAACGGTTGTATATAAAGAGAGGAAAAAAAGTGCAGAATGCGTAAGAAACTGAACGAACCCATATCTTATTTGATCTTTGAATGGATGACAACAAGGGCGGCTGCCCAAAAGACATCTCTTCTTTTGTCAAAGAATCATGTAGTATGTTTTTATAATTACAATACGTAAGCTGTGTGGGTTTTCTTTTTAGGGTTTTCCCTTAATAATTTACCAAGAAACCAGGTAGGGTTGCGTGGGCAACGTGTCCTAGGAGATAACTGAGAACATAAAAGAACCGTCCAATGCACCCCAAGGCCAAAGCTCTTCTGGGAAAAAAAGAAGTTTATAATAAAGAATTAATACAGTCAAATCAGTAAAGGGAAACCACGAAACGTGCTGTCCACAATAATTATTTGAAGTTGAAACAAACAAAATTGAAAAAAATAGTTAATAAATATATTGTTTAGGCTTAGATTTTCCTTTTTTGTGGGTGGGAAGATCATTAAGTTAAATAAGTATATATATATAATAGTTCAAATGTTTGCTCATTTCTGTGTAGACCCACATCGTTTGGTCTAAAATCTTTGGAGTGTTTGATTGTTGTCTTGACCCATATATATGAGCATTTGGCAGCAGAATTTATGAAAGTGTACATAGCACATGCAATATCATCTAGTTTTTGAAATATATATGAAGAAATTTCATTTAAATGAAAAAAGGGGAGCGGAAACCCAATATTGATTTGGCCTCTCTTTTTTGGATTTATGTTGATTTTATGGACATATTCTCTGGTTTATATAAGACGGGTCCCTTGACATGTGCAAGAATTAAATTTTTCCGGGATAATTTTGAGCGTGGATAGGTTTGAAAATAAAATTGGAAAAAAAAGAGAGAGAGAAAGGAGTGGATCAGAAATTGCAATGATAATGACAAATTTGAAGAGTTGGCTTGAGAAAGAAGCATCTAAAGTAATGACTGAGGATGAGCAACGACAGATGGTGTCTTAATGTTGTTTTGTCTGCTGCATTGGTGTGTGTCCCATACCTAATAATGTAATCCAACTTCTCTCTTTCTCATTTTTATTTATCTTGTTTTGTTGCTTGTCTAACATGGACTTTTCAGGGTTTATAATTTTGAAAACATCAGCATTCAGTAGATGGTATTCACATTTTCTTTGTGGAATTTCAATGCTTATTGACTATGAGTTGATATGGATTCCGATATGATTGCACCTAAAGAATTTATGTATACCCTACATTGACAAGCTACCCTTACAAATTGTTTGGGAATTCAGACACTCATTTCAAAATTCGGCCATCTCAGGGTACAAAGTATAGGACTCAAAGTTTGGCCCAAGAGTTTGGACTTCAAAATTTTGCCTACTGATTTTGAAGCTTGATGGTTAAAATATGATTGTTGGAAAATACAAATTCATGTATTGCAGTAAGAACTTGCAGGGTTTGTTCACATTCAAAAATATTTTGCACCAAATATCTGGTGAATGCTAATCTTATACAGCATATGAAATCATTATACGTGTATATTGATCTTATCCTCACAATATAATCAAAATAGCTCAGGTGAAAACTCTAATAAGCCTAATCGAGGCGACACTCATTTTCCACAGTTGAATCCATGGCAAACGACAATGATGAGGATCAAGGCAACCAGTATTGCTAGAACAATCAGCTTGATCTTCATGTTTTGTAGCCACATTTTTCTTCGAATGTTCGTCCCAGTATTCCGGAAGTCTTGAGCCTGCAAATAATCATTTCAGGAAGTCCTTAACATCAAAATTGTGCAACTACAAATGAAACAGCTTAAAGGCATGTCATGTTTAGCAGCTCTCTTGATTGCTCAACTAACATTTAATGCTACTAAAAGGAATGTCTCTTTTCTAGCATTTCCATAATTTCTCATATTTTTCTTTGGTAAAATAAGAAATTGAGGACTAATCTCATCTTGCAGATAAGTCCCATATGTTGCAGGGTACTCCAAAGCCTAATCTCGACTCACATCTCGTCAATTGAAAGACATACTTCCTTGAAGTTACTACATATTTAAATTTGTGTGAATACCTAACCGATACGTTAGAGAGTCACGAACCTGTTGATGAAGATTCTCAGTCTTGTCCACAAGCAGCTCTATCTTTTCCCCTCTATCTAACACCTGAAGGAAGGAAATTTAGTAAATATTACCAGAAGCATCTTTCTGGTAAGTTGGTTGATTACCGTAATTGCTATCATAAATTAATATGGGAGAATTGCAATTTGCCTGAAGTATTTCATTATGGCAAGGACAACCAAAAGCCCACGAAAATTTCATAACGACACTTTCAATTTAAAAGAGGAAGTACCATAAAAAATAAAGGATTATTGTAAGATCTAGTTAACGTGGTTAAAGCCATCTTTCACTATGTGTACATGCTAAAGATCAGCTTAAGAGCACGGCACCAGTTCATATAATCTAAAGTGTTATTCCATCCATTTGCAGATTCCTAACATAACAATAGAGGCATAACAATTAAGCAGCAAACAAAACATAAATACCTTTTCTATGTTCTCCATCATTACACCTTTGACTTCAGAGACTTGTGCTTTGACCTTAGCAAGCTTGCTTATTTCTTCAGGATGCTCAACACAGAACTGCATATGTTCTTTTAGTTTCGGCCTGCAGTTAATAGCAAGTTATATATGCCACAATAAAAGAGAAAAGATACCCCCGGCCCCATTCATTATTTTTATGATTATTGTGAGAGAAAGATACCCAAATTCCTTGTTGAGGCTGTTGGCAGGAGCTGTAGCAGCTTTGCCACTACCATATTTTTGACACAAAATCATCCTTGACACGCTCCAGAAAAGCAGTAGGTACTTGCCTTCCAGCCGACTCATCTGCAACAACACAAAATGCTGCAACATCGGAAATGTCAGCAAATCGACCAACAACGTAGGAAAAGGAACAGTGAATGAGAATGAATATACAGAGAAATAAAAAAAAACCTCCTCTTTTCCATTTCACCATTAATGTGGAATGTGGATTGCAGGGATGATAACAATCGATATACTTTCACAACATAGAACAAACACACACCCCGCAATTGCACACGGTACTCGCAACAAGTTAAATATTGCACGATACTAGCACTCCACATATAAGGCAAATAATGGTAAAACTTCAAGATCTCTATAATAAACCCTCATTTACTACGCAATCGAATTGAGTAGTTTCAAATGCTATATGCACAGCACAATAACCATAGATACACTCAAGTAAAAATAACAGCAATAAAGCAAAATGATCCTATTTTTTCCCATTCTACTTATTTCTATCCAAAAAAATTATACTCTACAAGGGAAGGAAATAGAGAAAAAGCCCTTCAAATGTTCTTCTCTTTCATTTTCCTTTTCCAATCATTTCCTAAAGACCCAAACTTTAGAAACGAAGAACCCAACATTTAAATTTCTAGAACACGAACAAAAATCGAACTTAACTGTAGCCATTGTCAACAAGGTAATTGAAGGTGTGGTCATCAAAGTTGTAAGTGAACTTGTTGTTGGAAGAAGGAAGCTTTTGGAGGCATTGGAAGGCTATGGAGTTGAAATTCCCGCTGAATTCAGTGTACTCTGCTAAGATAACTTCCCCACGTGATACAAAAGCATAGATCAATGATTTAACACGTGTTATCGAAAGATTTTAATTGTTTATATTTAATTTAATAATTTTATTTTTTTCCTTTAATTAGTTAGTAACACATATCATATCACCACTCATAAAAAAATAAAAAATACAAAGCCATGCTCAAAGCAGGATTCAAACAAAGGACTGCCTAGACAGATAGGCATTGGTTTACCATTGTGCCAAGTGCACTTTTGTAACAACGTATATTTTCACTTCTACGATTATTGAATACTTTAATTTCTATTTAATAAATAATGATAAAATTACAATATCAAAAAAGAAAAATCTACAGAAATTAAACCAGACATTATCTCTTCCTAAAATTATCAAAAAATAAATTAGAAATTAAATAATAAAAAAGAGATAAAAAATCTAATCAAACAATTAAAAAAAAGCTACGGACAAGCGTTGTTTTCGACGATGGAGCATAAACATCTTGAACATAAAAATAAATATAATAGTGATTAAATGTGTGGCTCCTAAGAGCTAAATAAGAGAATTTTATATATTAGTTTGTGTAAACTTTAATTTACACATTCTTGTTAAATTTAAAAGTTAGTGGTTTAGTTTAAGGTTTTAAGTTGTATGATTTAAGATTTTAGAGTGTACTTTTGTGTAAAAATAAAACTCAATAATTAAATTAATTAAATAAAAGAAAAAACTTTTCTCAACACCATTCCTAGCGCCGTAGTCTCTTTTTTTGTTTTTTTAGTCGGTGGTATACAATCAGACTTATTATTGGTTTTCGACCACAGATCTATTATTTTTTTATTTTTATATTTTAAATAAGAATCTTTGCCTTTGTGTCATACTTTTTCTTCTACCTTTGTGGCATTTTTTTCTTTATTTTGTTTGGTTTCGTTTTATCTCTCTTTTTGCATGATTTCAACATACCTTAGTGGTCATTTGGTGCTCGTATATAGATCTCCACGGCGCTAGTTTCTGATTATGATTCTGTCGGTAATCATAGAAAGATAGATCTTCACTCGATTGATGGTTGTTTGCCAAAGTAATCAGTCTTGTGTAGCAGACCAATCTGCCTGATAGTTTGGCTTGCTTACCACTCCTTTTCACCCTGTAATACGTTTCGTTTGGATAGAGACAAGGAGATTCGGAAAGGCTTATGGATTTTGACGGCATGCTAATCTCTATGGAAATATTTACTTTTCTTTACACTTTTGGGTTTTTATGAGATTTTCGCGGACTAGTCCCCATTAGTCTCCATTCTGGATGCATTGTATTTGTATGATATATTTTATGGTTTTTTTAATAAAATTTAGTTGCCATTGTAAAAAAAAAAACTTTGATACACATGCCGTGTAAACTTTAGTTTACACGTGCCTTTTAGTTTTAGGGGTTAGGTTTTTAGTTTAGGGTTTAAAGTTTAGGAGTTTAGGTTGTAATATTTTAAATTTAAGGTATAGGGTTTAAGGTTTAGGGTTTAATTTTTCAGGGTTAAGAATTTAAAATTTAAATTTTATAAAATAAATATGCAGGCTTGTATAAAATTAATTTTATACAAGCATGTGTATAAGAATTTTACCCTTAAATAAATACCAAACGGACAAGACAAGTTCAAATCAAATCTTAAAAAAAAACATGTTACAAGATTAAAAGAAAAATATATTATTCATTAAAAATAGAAAATTTATTGAATAATATAGAAAAACTAAAGAAATAAAAGAAACTTAATTGAGTTATAAGTATTGGTTGTTGGCTCAAATAAATAGATAAAGCACATATTTTGGTACACATTTTAAAGTGTCAATGTAAATCTAAGAATCATGTCGGCATCCAAAATAGAAGAATTACAAGCGAAGGAATTATTATGTTGGTAGCAATGCCAATGAAATATAGTTGTCAATAAAAGTAAGGTGTTATGTAAACGATTTCAACATTTCGCCTAATCGTTTCACAATTAGGGTATTTTTAATTTAATTTTTCATAATCCTCTTGATTTAAAAACATCTCATGTATTAAAATTTAAAGAAAAAATGGGTTTTTTTTTTTATATAATTTGCTTCATATTTAGACCTGCACCTAACAATGGATTCTGTGCTTTTTTTTTGGCATGAACAATTTTTGCATTTTCTTTCAAGAGAAGTATCAATACCAAAACCATATATACAGGAACATTAATATTATATTAATAACGGCGAGGACAAGGTAAAACTATAGAAAACACAAACAAAAAGAAAATGTGATGGATAGAAATGATGAATAAAAGTAAAATTACAACCGTTAACGGACCAGTTACCGACGGCAGACAGTTACATGGTACTTTATTAACAAAGAGCAAATATAACTGCAAATGCCAATGTATTCTCTTTCCAGCTTTATTAACTGCCATCACTTCTGTCTTCTTCTTCAGCCTTCACCAGATACATGCTTCCTCGGTATCCTTGTTATGTTTCTAATCGCAAATTGTGGTGAGTGAGTCGGCAAAACTATATGGCACTGCAACAAGGGAACAAGTTTATTAAAAGCTTCGCTCACTGCTATTCCTCGATTTCGAAAGTGTCTGAAAAGGGAAATAAATAGTATTTTTGATCTTTCATATAGTTAATATGCTTATCAAATGTTCAACAGCATGTCATAATTACAATTGACCATTGGAAATGGTAGGGTGTGTCTAAAGACTAAACATCGACGAAGGGAGTGTACAACTTTGAAAATCCTGGAGCGGGCCATGTAGAAAGGCTTAATCGAGAATAAGCTTCAGCATATGCATAAATGAGAGGAAGACCGAGGAAAAGGCAAAATGTGCTTTTAACGATTAAAGATTTAAATAACTTTAGAAGTCATATGGTCATCAAAAACCAGTCTTCTGTAGTTATATTTCAAGAAAATTGAAAAGTTGAATAAATTCAAGCTGAGAGAAAGAACTGCTTACAGTGCCAGGAAACAGAAGCACAACTCTGTCATTTCAAAGATCTGTGACGTAGTTTTCGGGCTTATACCATAATGAGAAATCGACTCCTTTACTCTTCAGTTTCTCCGTTGCAAGCGCAATCCCCTCCAAAGCCTGCATTTCATAGTAATTGAAAATTATACCATTTAATTACAACTGACGCACAATAAGATTTTGGGTCTTATCTTGCTTTCTAGAAAAATGAAAAGAGTCGAACCTTGGCATGAATTGCACCATTGGATACCAAAACAGATCTATCAAAGACACAAAATTTTCCACCATCCATCCGAGTCACAGCGCCACCAGCTTCTTCAACTATCTGATTATAAAGAATTAAGAGTATTAAATATAAACAGCTGAATATGAGCAACCCTCATTCAACATACTTGTGTTAATTATCACCATAATTTTCACATTAGTATAAATTTGAATGAAATGATTAAAAACAGTTTGGTGACTTGATAAGTTTAAACCAATTTGAAATATTTTGAGCCTGTTTTATTATATTTCAAGGTAGCAAAATAAGTTTGTCGAATGTTATGTTGAATGCAACTTCAACAGCATCAGGAGCTGAAACTGGCATCAATTTTAATATTTGTAGCAGCTCAGTATTCCTTCAAGTAAAAGAAGGAAAGAATTGTGAATTATTAAGTTTTACCAATACACCAGCTGCCATATCCCATGGTTTTAGGCGATATTCCCAATACGCTTCTGCTACTCCAAGAGCTACATGGCACATGTCCACAGCTGCAGCGCCAAGCCTTCGTACGCCCTAGTCATTGAAATTCAGGAAAAAGTTAAAGAGAGAAAAGGGGTAAAGCACGAGCTCTGTAATTTTAGGAGAAAGAGCTTATGAGCACAGAAATGCCATTTAAGGTTCATACTCTACTAATGTCAGTAAATTCCTTGAATAATTCGATGTTGGTAATCCATGGATCATCATGTTCATATCCAAACCCAGTCACAAAAAGAGATTGCTCCACCTGCAAACAAGTATTTCTCAGCAAGATGTCAAAACATTTCGCCTTTAGACATCATAAGCTTATCGACAGTGGGAACCGACATTTTAAAAGATATATTTTGCAAAAGCGTAGGGTAATAAATTCAATATTCAGAGATATCTAAGATTCATGCCTCTGCAAGTCTACTAAATCAAGGTAATATCAAACACTTCCATAGAAAATATAAAGGGGCACATAATCATTGAGTCCCAACAATATTTATACGACCAGAAAGCATACAATGTATCACGTTCAGCCAGGATCATGCATATTGAAGTATAAAGCAACAACTTTTTAGCAGAGAATAGTACCATCCACTTTCAGTGTGACCGCTTACCTTATCCGTTTGACTAGGATGGATTTTCTGTCCGTTACAAAATGCTCCCCCACCTATAACCCAGAGCCTCAATTGGTTAGCCATTAACATAGGCATGAACCTAAAAGAGTTTTAACAAGTTCCATGTTTCTTACCAGCAGTAGCAGTAAATGTACGGGTATTCCAACACATAGGTCCCCCAACAAACTCCACCTACAGGTAAAAGACCAATAATGTAATCTTTCCTTTATCAGGGGGGGGGGGAACTGATTATGTAACTTTTATACTCAATATTCTGTGAGTGATCAAATTTTCAGTGGAAAATTATGTAAATCAAGATTCAGGTAAGAAAAAAATACCACAGCGGCAGCGGCAGGGTTTCCTTGAAAGAGAACACCCACTGAAACTGCAAAGCTAGGGTAACAGTGTGCAAAATTTGTTGTTCCATCTACAGAAGGGAGCGAAGTCAAACCGACAGAGCCCTTATATCTAAAACTTATATAAACTACTAATACAAATAAGTAGGGGAAATAATCACGGATATGAATCATGAAATGCTAAAGCACTTCTGCAGGTAAGACTCGATAAACATATAGACTGAAAACATAACTCCCAAGTTCCATGATATATTTCTCTGACACTTTATAGAATATGAACACATAGACTGCCTTGGCTAAAAGAAACCAACGGGTGAAAGCGACAAACCTAAAGGATCAATACACCATAGATAGTCTGATGAGGAATCCCCTATAATTCCTCCCTCCTCCCCAAGGATCAGGTGATCTCCGAAATTATTTTTTACTACATCAAGAATAGCAAGCTCACTCATTTTATAGGTGCTGTAGATAACATCATACAAGAATTGTGAGCAAAAGCAAGGAACATAAGTATATAGCAAACTTAATATGGTTTCAACATTCCACAAAGACATTGAATATATATCCCCTATGGTAAATTCATAAAATAATCAATAAGATGATTGTGAAAATAAACCACAAGGAAGAAAACTTAGACGTAAATGTTCATGTCAAGGCTAAAACGAGCAACTGCAAGCCCACAATGAGTAGTAATATGCAAACTTTTAAAGTTAAGATGCCCGTGTCTATTTGTCGTGGGAAACAGCATGATGGTGACAAATGTTTAGGGTAAACTATGCCATTCACTTTCAAGTCAAAGTCCATGTAGAAAACCAAAAGGCAAACTTGTGGTGTAGAGAATGATTATAACATGGATCATTTTTGCTTCCAAGAATATGAATAAAAAATAATCCTAAAAAGCTTTTTTCCCTAAAATAAACTATTCAATCTATTTACTTTTTAATGTTTTAAGCATTCAATTTGTCCTCCCAATATGAAAGAAAACTTCAGTACCAAAATTCTGACTTCATAGTTCACATTAAGCCAATTGCATTATAACATTCAGGGAGAAGATTATTACAACCAAACACAATCCCAATGCAGTTTGATAAATCAATCTGTAATTATCTGATCATAATTTATCATTTGCCCTACTTCACCCCTACAGCTTAAATTGAGATAGGACTTGAAGGCATAAAGATAAAATCTCAGTAAGTAATAAAACTTTGAAAGTCCTTACTCGGTTACCAAATCAGTTAGTCCTTTATATGTGACATTTCTTGGTTTGTTGACAGCATCCATCACCACCTGAAAGAAAAGGAAAATATTTATTAAAAAATGAATTTTGAAAAGTAAAACAAAAATGTAAAGGCGTAAACGAGTGTTTTTAAAGGGAGACCAACCTCAGCGCCAGTTCTTGCAGCAGTC